>JZKD02S1268072.1:0-12165 GCA_000966675.3 Picea glauca
AGACTAGGAGGTATAATTAAAACTAATGGCCTAAAGCCGACATAAATAAAATAACATTACTAATATAATATGCCCCAATTAAGGGGTAATGAGCCAATATTAGGGCTTAACATCAGCATCGAGGTGTTATTTTTAGGTGCATACCAGTGCGTATTGTCCTTACATGAGCACCGGTGAAAAAACATTTTCAAAAACCATCGGTCGCCTTTCTGTGCTACCAACCTCTACTATAAATAGAGAAGGGATAAATTTTTTGAGGAGGTTTCATAAAAACCTCCATTAAAAAGTGTTCTCCTTGTAGTGAATGTTATTCCCTTAGAATTGCATGCATTGATAGAGATACCCTTTTCGACACTTTTGAGGAATATGGGCCTAAAACCTAGGGATTTTAACATGTGTAGAATAGAAATGCTAGTCAACTCTATAATACGCATTTTCAAAATAAATCTAAACAAATGGTGCATCCAATCCAAAAGAGTGATCCCATCCCATACCCTCCTACACAATAGTAAATTTGTCTACAATGTACCTTCCCTGAGTGAAGCTAGTTTGTTTTTTCCAAGGATGTTAGGCACAATACATTTCACCTATGGAATTTTATTAGTGGTGTCTATACCTCACCCCAAAATTACTCTTAGTTGCTACGGAGAGATAATAATTGCATCCCTACCTTTACCTTTATTGTGATAAAAAAAAAAAAAAAACCTTAGCTCCAAGCCAAATCACGCATAGGGTGGTATGAAACATACATGCCATGATTTTAACTTCTTGCAAATAGACAATATTTATCATAACCATTAAAAACAATTGATGGAAAAGAATGTGTTTTTGGTTAGTACCATTGGGACCCTAGATATCCCATGAGGTCACTCGCATTGGAAACTTATAGTATCATGCATCTTCATCTCATTATTCTCAAGGCATCATAGAATGTCAAAGGAATTACACACCAAAATACTCCCATGAAGTAGTCCTCTAAGGTGGTTTACTTTGGTCATTTAGAATGGTGATCAATATCATTAGTTTCCATCATTTTCATGTGAATGNGCTTCACATGCTTGCAAAAAGGCAGTTTGGTTGAAAGGTTTGTTTGGTGAGTTTGGAAGGATGTAGGACAAAGTAAAGTTACTTTATGATAGTCAAAGTGCTATACACTTGGATATGAATCCAACCTACCATAGTAAAACAAAACATATACCTATCAAGTACCATTTTGTAAGATAGGTCATCGATGAACATGGAGTCTCTCTTGAGAAAGTGCATACAAAAGAGAACTGCGCAGACATGTTCACCAAACAAGTATTGTTAGAGAAGCTATGATGGTGCTTGTCTTCTCTTGGCTTGCATAAAAGGTGATGAACAAAACTAAGGAGCAAGGTATCAGGTTAATTGTTGTAAAGGTGGATATTGTTGGAAACTGGTGACAATGAATTCCTCCAAGATTAGGATTTCAGATCCTATAATCCAGCATTGGTTGTAACCAATAAGACCAAGTTAGAATATGGATTAGATTTCATTTAATAATAAGTTTCCTATGTAAATGTATATAAATTCATGTAATCCTGTAGAGGCAGATGAGTGTGAGTGAGCTGTTGTAATCTCCATGATCTGAATAATAAGACAATCGATGCCTTTTCTTGGTGGACGTAGCCCAAATCTTGGGTGAACCATGTAAATATATGTGTTATTTAATTCTGTGTGACTATGCTTGGCTTATGATATTTGTGTTTCCACATTTACAAATACAACAAGATTGTCGTTTTTTATCCTATCGGAGATCAAAGAATCCATGGGGAATTTCGTGGCGTTGAACGTGATCGGTGAAGGAGGTTTTAGCATTGCCAACCAGGGAACAATTCCAAACAGATTGCCGATAGCCGTGAAGAGATTAAAGTACTCGACAAAGATCAAAGGAGATGCCAATTTCAACCATGAACTCAGTGTCATCAATGAGATTAAGCACCACAACCTGCTTCCTCTCAGAGGCTACAACGTCTAATTCGAAAAAGACGGGCAGGTTAGCTAAAAACTTCTTGTTTCTGATTTCATAGAGAACAACAGTTTGTCTAACTGTCTATTCAATCCTAATAGATCAACATGGCTATCATGGCCCGAGCAGTGCAAGATTGCAGTCAGCATAGCCAGGGGGATAACTTATCTGCACGAATTAGCCAAGCCTTCCATCATTCACAGGGATGTAAAGGCTGCAAATTTTCTTCTGGACGACCATCTCAATGCTCTCATGGCAGACTTTCGTTTGGCCAAGTTGAATAAAGAAGAAGAGGAGAATAGCCACTGCAACACCAGGACTGTTGGGACGCTAGGTTATGTGACACCCGAATATGCTCTCTATGGCCATCTGACCAAAAAAATCAATGTATTTAGCTTCAACATCATACTGCTAGAGCTCATAATGACGTGGAGGGTTCTGGATTCGACCTCTGGTGTTCTAGAGAACTTTCTTGTATCGAACTGGGTGGTTGACATGACGCAAAAGAACTGGGCGGAAGAGGTTATCGACATGAGAATTCACGATTCTGGAGACAGGAAGACAATAGATAAAGTTTTATTTTTGGAACTGCAATGCGCCCACCTAAGGGTTTTGTCGAGACCCTCAATCTCTTAGGCATTGCTCGCCCTTGAAGCTATATCTTGGCCATTGTCGGGTGCCAAGGAAATTTCATCGTAACTATAAGCTTACAACAACAACAAAGGGGACTTTACTTGGTTTCTATCTACCGGGGGTCGCACAGACGAGAGCCTGAGTGATTGGAGTAATTATTCGGTCTGAAGATGCACATATGACTCAACTTTTTTGTATGACAACCACCCATAATTCTCGATCTCCACCTGATAAAGAGAAAATCTCTATAAAATCTATATGCCAACAAAACATTCACTTTGTAAGTCCCTATTATGTACAAGGAAGAAATCTATATTATTTTATGCCAATAAAACATTCACTTTGTAAGTCCCTATTATGTATAGGGAAGAAATCGATTTTTGTTTTGTAAATAAAGAGAAATGGAATATTGTCACAAATAAAATATTTACTTTGTCATTAAGATTTTATTGTTTAAATTAGACAAAGAAAATTTGAAAACCAAGTAAATTTTAATGTAAAAGAACAAGGTTTCATAGTAGCATAGTCCCTATTTAAGTAATATAAAGTGTTTGAACTAAAAAAATTTAAGATAAAAGTTTGTAAAAATATGCAAGATGGTAAATTGTTCAATGTGAAGTAAATCTTGGTAAATTTTTAATGTTTGAGTAAAACTTAGTAAATGTTCAATGTGGATCAAAACTTAGTAAGTAAATAAGTGAAATGTTTAATACANAATGTATGTATAAAAATGTAATGGGTTGGGAGAATAAGGGTTCTTCTTCCTAACAGGTTTTGGGTTCCTTGTATTGAGTTCTATGCTTTATACGGTTATTCGATAGAAGAGAGGAATCAATGTCTGAATGTAAGAGATGTTGTAGAGAGAAAGAGAGGATTGCACTACAGAATGATTAGGCTAGGAGGAAGGAAAGTTAACTGGAATGTATCTTTGTAAGCGTAGTGCGAAACCCTGAAGCAATTACCAAAATAATAATAAAGAAGCCAGTCATTGAGGACGTATCCCAGAGTTGGGTGAACCATGTTAACTCTTGTGTCAAATTTATTTTATGTGATTGTTTATTAATTTTGTCTGGATGCATAGTAGATTAGATTTTTCCTACGATTAATCATTGCACAATAATCATAATCGTTACAGTAATGGGTTATGTGGTAATATGGAATGTAATGATAGTATGAATCTAAAATCACTAAGTAGCTAATAAAGAACAAGGACAAAGTAACACACACATAATTGATAAGTAAAGAATGAACATAATGGTCACTTCCCATTCCCTCACTACTACAAAAACCTGGTCCTTGCAGTCCCAATACATACCTCGAGTGAGACTTCATCTGCACAAGAAGGTGATGCCGAAAGGGTCAGTGTTTGGTGGGTTTTGTTTGTCAAAGATAAATCGAACCTAGGGTCTTACATACCACATGTAGCGCCAACAAATGGTTCCATTGCTGAGACCCAGAATTTGTGATTGAGGGAATGTTTTGGAGGCTGACTAAGAAATAGATCTCATAATGGTTGGAAAGGAAGGAACGAGATTTTTCTAAAAAAGAGAACAAAAATCCTCGGATTAGTGACAAGCAATGGATACAAAGATATGTGTATATAGAGCTGCATGAATTTTTCTTTGGCAAATTTCCAATTATTATGACTGAGTGGCTAGAAATATTAGTGGAGAATACTAGAAGGTATAGAACTATAGCGCCGAGGAATTGGACTCCTGAGTTGGTAAGACAACTGAATTATGTAAGTAACCTAACTAACTGCACAATTGATTTTTGGGTGGATAACATACTATGAGGATATATTAAAGAGTTTGTCATAGATTGTACCCAATCATATAGTGTTGCAGAAAGAAACTTTTTCAAGGGCTCACATGGANTTATACCAAAAATTTGTAGGCCATTGATTCAATAGAAGTTTGTGTCATAGCCCGAGGCATTTGAAATTGCAATGAAATTGGAATCATCTCTTGTATGAGATAGTGGAGGGATGACACATGTTCAGATGCAATTGGATGTTCTGACGATTCAAATGGCATAACTTACAAAAGGAAAGGAGAAACGAGAACAAGTATGGTGTACCAAGTGTAGAATTGAAGGCCATCACAAGGATGAATGCCCATAGTTCGCGTAGTATTTGGAAATTGGAGCGTCGAATCCATTACCAGGAGGGGGGTATTGCGAGATATTTAAGAAATGGGGCAATTACCCAACTGAGTTTCCATTACTACAAAAGTATCAGAGTACAAAAAGGAACTTATTTTGAAATTTTTGAAAGTCGGTGGGACATGAAGAGAGGGATTGTCACGTTTTCAACTTGATGAGGGAGCACACTTCAGATATGTACATGATTTAGGAGGAGAATATTGCAATAGAAGAGGGTGGTCCACAATATAATAATTAAAGAGGTTTCAATACAGGGAACAAAGGAAACTTTGGTAGAGGTAGAGGAAAATGAAATTTTGGTAGGAGAGGAAGAGGACCAATTATATGTTATAATTGTAACCAACCAAGACACATAGCCGGTGACTACCCGAATACATGTACAATGTGAAAATAATGTAGAGCACTGGACCATACGACAAATATTGTCCTCAACTAGTTGTGAAATGGTAGGCAAGAGGAAACCATAAACCAAATCAGAATGTTCAGAAAAATATCAGCTGAAAAATGCAACGAAGGAACAAGAATAACAGTTTTTACATGCAGAGGAGCTAGAACAAGAGATGATATGATGAATGGAGGGAAGAAGACAGAGCAATGGGTAAATAATTCATTCATACCCTTGTCAACCTTTGATCCTCAACAAGAAAATGATACATATCATAGGGAAATAAAATAAGTACCTGGAAAGGATTGGGGAGCATCAACATCATCTACGCCTCATGTAGAATATCACATTATGCCTGAGAAGCCAATTGGAAAGGTAAGCATGCTAACAAAATTCATGAGGATTTATGTAGAGCTAATGAAAGATGAGATTGCGCTAAGTACACTATATGACATGATTGATCACTACACACGAGGAAGGGAAACTCCCATCACACAAAGGGTGGTCAATTGAGTACTACGTAAGAAAAGGACCAACGAAGAATTCAGATTCAATGCACAAATTGGGGAGTATGATGTGGATAGTGTTATCTTGGAAATAGGGCTTGACATGAATGTTTTACCTAAGAAAACATGGGAGATGATGGGAAAACCCAAGCTAGTATGGTATCGAGTTCAGTTAAGGCTAAYGAATCAACACAAAATAGTTTCGATTGGKTGTATGATAGGAGGACTTGTGAACATAGATGGGGTGCACAGTGTGGCAAACTTTGAAGTTATTGAGATCATGGATGACATTCAACCATATCCAKCACTGATGGGACTGGAATGAGATTTCTATAACAAGATGATCATTAACTTGAAGAGGAGGGAGATGATATTTGAAGTTGGAGATTTGAAAGTTCCTGCACCCTTTGACCCATTAGAAGGAAAGAGATACACAGAGTTGGACAAAGGAAACAACATTGACAACTTGTATAACATGATTGCGCGGATGGATGATTATGTCAACCCTACTACATATGGTGTGCTAATTTGGAGAAGTATTAGCTCATGTGCATCAAACTCAGAGGAACGTCTAGAACATTGGCAACATAGAATGCATGGAGTTTCAACTAGACAATGTGCAAACATCACCCAATCTTGTGTTGGATTGGAACAAAGCTATGTGACCCACCCAGGTACGATGGATTAAATGATATAATTTTTTTTGTAAAGGAATTTGAGTTGTAGGTACCTAAACGACAATTGTTGTTACCACTATATGTTTTCCTAAAAGTGACTCCAGCCATATGGTGGGATGCACACAGAGAGGGAATAAAAGACTGGTCACAACGCAAAAGACTAATGCAATTAAGATTTGGTACCGGGAGAGAAAATATTGCGTAGAAGTATACATGAGAGAGTGATCTAATAGGTCATGTTGAGAAGTGAAGGGATTTATGGATTTTAGTACCAGAAACATAATGGGAGCATAGATTTCTACACACATTGGACACAATTCCGAAGAATTGGTATTTGGAATTGGAGATGCATAGAGAGACAACAAAATGAGAAGAGTTGGCTCATAGGTTCAAAGTCACATTTACATTTGAACATGAATCTCCAATTATAGATGTARCACTACAGGCTATTCGAAGTAAGATCTTCTCTGAAGAAGGGTCAATGGATATGGTACCAATGTGTAGTGTGCACAAAGCTACTATAAATGTCCASTAGTTATTGGAGTKTTACAATGTAGTTAAGGAATAATATGAGGAAGAAGATHCAAAAAATGTACAAGTACCTGATACAGAAGGAGAACGAGCATTAGAAGGACCARAGCTCGMGTTCGYTGCATACAAAGAAGCTATAAATATGCATAAGGTAAACATTGGGACRATAAAGAATTCGAAGTTTGCACATATAGGGTATTAATGGAGTGATGAGACAGTCGAAAAGATTGTAGAATTATTTCATGAATATCAATACCTATTCCCAATGATATTTTCATAGATGAAGGGGATAACATGGGACTTAGGTGAGATGAAGATTCCGTTGAAACTAGGTGCTAAGCCAGTGTGACAACAAACTTACACGTTAAATACAAAGTACATAGAGAAGGTGAAAGTTGAAATAGACAGGATGTTGGACGCAAGAATCATCGAACTGAGAGAAGAATCCAAGTGGATCAGTCCAATGGTAGTACAGGACAAGAATATTGGAGGAATTGGGTTCTATGTGGATCTCAAGAAGTTGAATGATGTGTGTTTACATAACCCATTCCCAACACCATTCGCAGATGAGGTACTGGATAATGTAGAAGGAAAAGAGACTTATTCTTTCACAGATGGATTCTTTGGGTACCATCAGATAAAGATTGTGTAGGAGGAACGATACAAGACTACTTTCAAAATAGAGTGGGGAAGTTATCAATATACATTAATGCCCTTTCGACTAAATAATGCCCCTGCAATGTTTTCCATAGTTTTGGTTGCAACGTTCAAGGAATTTATTCATAAGTTCCTTTAAGTGTACTTGGATTATTGGACCGTGTTCAGTCTACTGAAGGATCACATAGAAGTACCTAGGCTGATGTTAAATTGGTGTAGACAGTGTTATATTTCGTTTAACTTGAAGAAGTGTATTTTTTGCACGTCGTTCGGGATTTTGTTGGGACATGTAGTTTGAAAACAAGGATTACTAATGGGCCCAACCAAGATTGCATTAATTATGGAGTTGGAACCACCTACATCAGTCATACAGCTCAGGGAAACTCTGGGTCATATGGGATATTGTAGAAAATTTATCAAAGGGTATGCATAGATCACAACACCAATGGAAAAGTTATTGAAGAATAAAGCAAAGTTTCAATGGAATAAGGACTATTAGAAGGGGTTTGACAACTAGAAGCAAAAACTAGTAACCATGTTGATTTTGATATTTCCATATTGGAATAAAGAATTTCGTGTTCATGTAGATGCATCATCCATAGCATTGGGCACAATACTATCTCAACCAGGGGAGGGAGACATAGATAACCCAATTGATTTTNTGTACTATGGAGACTGTTGGGCAATTTTTGTTTGAGAATATAGTCACACGATTTGGATGTCTGCATATATTACTCAATGATCAAGGCACACACTTTATCAATAAAATAATTGCATCATTGGCCGAGGAGTTCCAAATTCATCATCAGAAGAGTACCCCTTATCATTCTTAGGCCAATGGAATGGTGGAATCTTTCAATAAAATCTTGGAGAATGCTTTGACAAAAAATTGCAATGTAGTGAGAGACAATTGGGACTTAAGAGTTCCTGTAGTGTTATGGGATTACATGACTACAAGTAAAAATTTGACATGTCAGACACCTTTTAGGCTAGTCTATGGGAAAGAAGCAGTTATGCCAATGGATTTTATTCTACCTAGCCTGCACATTACAACGATCACTAATCTATCAAATGATGGTGTAATAGAGGAGAGATTGGAACAATTAGTACAACTTTAGGAAGATTGGTTTGTCATAGGTTTCCATCAGCAAGTTCAGAAGGCAAGAGAGAAGGTATGGCATGATCGACATATTGAATAGAAAACATTTCAAGTGGGATATTTTGTATTAATATATGAAAAAAAGTTCATGCAACATCCAAGAAAGTTTAAAATGCATTGGTTAGGACCCTATGTGATTCAACATGTAACAAAGACTGACGATGTGCATTTGAAAACCCTGAATGGAAAATTCCTTGGAGGAATGGTGAATGGAAGTCAGTTGAAACTCTTTAGAGATGGATGATAGTCTGCGCAGTAATCTGAGTTGTGCCAAAACACATGTATCATAGTAGTTGTACTATAGTAGGAAGGAAAAACACATAAAATCAAATAAAAAGTAGATATAGAAAAAAAAGGGATTACAGAGTACAAGGCATAGGATATTGCGTAGAAGGAATGATTATCACACATTAGAATAAAATTACACCAATCTAGAAAGTAATACATAGAAGAAAAAGACTGTGAAGCACACATATGAAAAAGTAAGAACCATTGCGTGGTTTGGAAATGACAAGACCGTTAAAAGTATTAAATCATGGAAATGATGGCTATGAAGCGGGAATGACAGGTCATAAAGGAATTGTATAATAATAAATGGAAAAATCCACAAGAAATCACGACGGATTGGTAGTATGAGGGAAAAATCACGACATATTTGGTAATAAAGCCACATTTATCAACACTGTTGGCAGATTGGACAAGTTAGTTAAGGTTGGATGAGACATGTGCAGTTGGCAGGAAGACACAAAAACAATGGAGGTATGTTAAGCGTAAATAATTGTTGCATGCAAGCGAGAGAGAACCAAAGAAAAATAGAGCAAATCTGAGTGCATCAGAGCCGAGTTACAACTACCACATAATAGTCACAAATCTAGTTAAGGAATATGTCACACAAGAAAAATGGCCTCACCAAATGTTGGAGAACCATTAGCAATAATGTGAAAACANATTAAGAGAGACAACATGACACTAATGCCACATTTTTTGTATACTTGGAAAATATCACGTATCTAGTTGCACACACACTGCGCATATCAACCGCGACGATGGAAACATATAAAGATATCACACGTTTCAAAGTAGGAATGCATAAAATGTATGTGTAGGAAAAGAAGGACCTGATACGCTAGTGGTTACCAACCAGTTATAGGTTGACAACAAAGGATGTATGCCTAATTGTGAATGACTATGAGGACGGGTGGAAAAACCCAATAGAGAAAATGGGGCACCCAAAATAGGAAGAAGAGTAGGATAAGAGTGATGAAGAACCAGATGACGAGCAAGGGAATGAGAAAAACAATGGCACAGGAGAAATGCCTAGCCCATCCATAGGAGAAGTTCAACAAATATTCCCTGCGAAAGGAATCAAATGACAGGATAAGGGGAAGGAATAAGTAGGATGGGCGTGCAAGAAGACTAAAGTGCATAAGAAACCCCCAATTTATACTTTAACCAATGATGATATAGATAATATTAGCTACTAAGTATGGGATGTTGCAGAGGAAATCATGGAGGAAGAAACTAGGAAGCAAGAAGAGAAACAACAAAGAGTGCAGGATCAATTGAAATCACTACAACAACTCTTATTAGTGCTAGCCTATCAAAATAGATCAAGACCGAGGGAGGACCATTCATAATTCTGGGAAAGGAAGAACATGATACACATACAACCTTAACCCAACTAGCATTTGGGCATAGAACAATCTAGATTGAGACAGACACACTTGAATTTCCAATGTCCTAATTACATGAACAGGTGAAGGCACTAGGACACCTGAACATAGTAGTATAGAGGATGTTGATACAAATATTATAAGACTTGCAAATGGTCTTATTGCAAGAGATTAAGAATCGATGAGAGGAAGTTCACTAGGATTTGACAAAAATGATGGATTAAAGATCCCAATTATAGCAACAGTATGACATTGCACTCCAATAGAAGAAGGAATTTGAAGGCTGAGTGGAAGAAGTAATGAAAGACAAGAACAAGGCCAAGGAAAGGATAAGGAAATCCCTCAAGACAAAGGATGAAGCCAACTGTTTTGTGCAGAAAGTTCATGCGACTGTTTATAAATTATACAAGGCCATTCTGGAAGTCCCCATAGTAGTAGAAGCTACTATGGAAGAACAAGTATTGAAGATCGACGATGTCATCAAGGGATTCTGATCATAGATAGAAGACCTACAATTGTGTAGTGCACCAGGAACGCCACCAGAAGTTCGATAAGGAAGAGAGATAAGGCGATGATAACAGTCGCCAACATTAAGAAGATAGAAGAGGAGTGTGCCAAAATCTGTGAGGAGAGTGCACAAATTTGGACAGACTTAGTAGACTATCCCAANTGTAAAAGAAAGTAATCAATGTTTGAATGTAAGGGATGATGCAGAGAGAAAGAGAGGCTTGCACTGTAGAACAACTAGGATAGGAGGAAGGAAATATAACCATGATGTATCTTTGTAAGTGCATTACACAATCCTAAAGCAATTACCAAAAGCATAATAAAGAAGCCAACCATTGTGGTCGTGGCCCATAGTTGGGTGAACCATGTTAACTCTTGTGTCGAATGTCTTTTATGTGATTGTTTATAATTTATTTCTGGATGCATAGAAGAATATGTTTGTCCTATGATTAATCATTGCTCAATAATCATAACTATTATAGTAATGGGTTATGTGGTAATCTATAATATAGTGATATTATGAATCTAAAATCATTAAGTAGCTAATAAATAACAAGGACAGAGTAATGCGCATAGAACCAATAAGTAAAGAATGAATAGAATGGTCACCTCCCATTCCCTCACTACTGTAGAAACCTGGTTCTTCCAGTCCCAATAGATACCTCRGGTGAGACTTCATCTGYAAAAGCAAGTGATGTCGAAAGGGGTAACGTCTAGTGGGTTTTGTTGGTCAAAGATAGATCGAACCTAGGGTCTTACAAAATGCATGTAGTGCCAACAACACCTTATACTTTCAAGAAGCAAATAGGGTAGAATTTTGCGCATGATATCCATGTCAATATTTATGAAGTTTATTTGTAAGAAAGTATAAATTATGAAAGCATCTTACATATATCATTTGCTAAATTAAAATGTGTTATATATACTTGAAATTTGTAGTTTTCAAATTTATTGTACAAAAAAATACACTTGTTTTTATATATATCTAAAAATATATAGTTTTACAATGAAACCTTTTACATTTTTGTTTCCATCTATCCTAGATGCGGATATGAAGTGGTAATTACAAAAGTTGGAAATTTTTTGAAATATAGGTTCATGAGTTTAATCTAGAAAATTGTTAATTGACTTGATCCCTTGTATTTGCAATTGATTTCTACTTTAGTCGTTGAGTATGCATTTGAGAAATAATATTAATATTATGAAATATTTATTGCAAGATGTCATATCAGTCCTAGGAGAACAACATCTTCGAAAAGAAATGATAGAATGACTAAATCTTCA
>JZKD02S1268083.1:0-12165 GCA_000966675.3 Picea glauca
GATCGAGGATTTATTTCGGCTCTCCGGTTCTCCAGACTTTGGGGATTTCATGTTCTCAAAATGATGCTATGGATCAAATGGCCCAGATTAACTTTGAATGATTTGACGCTTGAGATCTTCTCTAGATGATCTGATGGATGCAATCTTCTTCGGATGATCTGATGGTTGCAATCTTCTTTGGATGATCTAATGGTTGAGAATGTATTTTGGCTCTCCGAATCTCCGAGCTTCAGGTTTTTCAAATCTCAAATTGAAAAATCTGAAGTGATATTTTTCTGGAGCTTAACATCCTTGCATATTTATACCCAAACTAAAATTTTTTCATTGATCATGATCCTAGATCGATGACTCGACCTGTCTGCGATGCAAATCTTCTAGCTTATCATGTCCTTCCACTTAGAATGATCCAATGGCTGAGGAAAATTCGCATAAATGAGATCTCAGATATTTTACCTCTCTTATCCTATCCTTCCACTTTAAAATGATCCGACGGCTGACAGGAATTCAGGTTTGATCCGAAGGCTGACGGGTATTCAGATAATCAAATTCACAATTTTTTTTCCCTGCTTATCCTATCCTTCCATTAATTCAATCCGATGGTTTTTGGTCCTCTGGATCGGTGATACAACGACCATTGTTTCTCTTCCTCCTGAGCTTTTGATATATCTGACTTAGAAGTTTTTCTGAGTTTTCACAGGTATCGACCTTTGCTCCTCCTTCGAGTCCGTCTCTTGGACCTTGTCTTCACTTTTGGACCGCTATCTCTTCTGATTTTTCTCATCTTTTGTGCTCTCGAGGTTTGGTTCACTTATGTTCTTGACATCAATGAAAAAAACGTTCTTCCTGTAAAACATGCCAACAATCTCCCCCTTTGGAATTGATGGCAACCCTAAAAGGCTGCACTGTTCTACTTAGACCTCCAATTGTAGCATCCAGACCACACCTTTTCTCCCCCTTTGACATCAATGTCAAAGAAAACATGCTCCCCCTGAGCTGTTGCAGTACCTTTTGGAGGTATCATATATTCAACCAACACATACTCCCCCTGACATGATGGACTCTCTTAGGTGAGAGAAGGGATGGCACCCGGCTTCTGACAGAGATATTCAAATGGTATCTTGGCTAGGGGTTTAGTAAAGATGTATGCAATTTGTTCTGTGGTTGGAATGTAATTCAGCTGGACAACTATGTTTTTAACCATCTCTTTGAGAAAATGATACTTTATTGGTATATGCTTAGTCTTTNGATCGAGGATTTATTTCGGCTCTCCGGTTCTCCAGACTTTGGGGATTTCATGTTCTCAAAATGATGCTATGGATCAAATGGCCCAGATTAACTTTGAATGATTTGACGCTTGAGATCTTCTCTAGATGATCTGATGGATGCAATCTTCTTCGGATGATCTGATGGTTGCAATCTTCTTTGGATGATCTAATGGTTGAGAATGTATTTTGGCTCTCCGAATCTCCGAGCTTCAGGTTTTTCAAATCTCAAATTGAAAAATCTGAAGTGATATTTTTCTGGAGCTTAACATCCTTGCATATTTATACCCAAACTAAAATTTTTTCATTGATCATGATCCTAGATCGATGACTCGACCTGTCTGCGATGCAAATCTTCTAGCTTATCATGTCCTTCCACTTAGAATGATCCAATGGCTGAGGAAAATTCGCATAAATGAGATCTCAGATATTTTACCTCTCTTATCCTATCCTTCCACTTTAAAATGATCCGACGGCTGACAGGAATTCAGGTTTGATCCGAAGGCTGACGGGTATTCAGATAATCAAATTCACAATTTTTTTTCCCTGCTTATCCTATCCTTCCATTAATTCAATCCGATGGTTTTTGGTCCTCTGGATCGGTGATACAACGACCATTGTTTCTCTTCCTCCTGAGCTTCTAATATCTCCGACTAAGAAGTTTTTCTGAGTTTTCACAGGTCTCGACCTTTTCTCCTCCTTCGAGTCCATCTCTTGGACCTTGTCTTCACTTTTGGACCGCTATCTCTTCTGATTTTTCTCATCTTTTGTGCTCTCGAGGTTTGGTTCACTTATGTTCTTGACATCAATGAAAAAAACATGCTTCCTGTAAAACATGCCAACAATCTCCCCCTTTGGAATTGATGGCAACCCTAAAAGGCTGCACTGTTCTACTTAGACCTCCAATTGTAGCATCCAGACCACACCGTTTCTCCCCCTTTGACATCAATGTCAAAGAAAACATGCTCCCCCTGAGCTGTTGCAGTACCTTTTGGAGGTATCATATATTCAACCAACACATACTTCCCCTAACATGATGGACTCTCTTAGGTGAGAGAAGGGATGACACCCGGCTTCTGACGGAGATATTCAAATGGTATCTTGGCTAGGGGTTTAGTAAAGATGTATGCAATTTGTTCTGTGGTTGGAATGTAATTCAGCTGAACAACTATGTTTTTAACCATCTCTTTGAGAAAATGATACTTTATTAGTATATGCTTAGTCTTTGAATGGAGAACATGATTCTTCGAGACACTAATGGCACTGGTGTTATCACAGTGAAGTGGAATTGGATCAGTATGAGTTACCTTCACATCTGCAAGAGTTTGTATCATCCATAAGATCTGAGTGCAGCAAGTAGCAACAACAATGTACTCTGCCTTTGCAGTTGATTATGAAATAGATCCTTGCTTCTTACTAAGCCATGTTACTAACAAATCACCTAATAAGAACACACCTCCACTGGTGATTTTTCTCTCATCCAAACAGTTTTCCCAATCAACATCTGAATATGTAGTTAATTGAAAATTCTGATTTCTAGGATACCAGAGACCATAAGTCATTATACCCTTCAAATATTTTAATATCCTTTTGACAACTGCTAAATGAATTTGTTTAGGAGAAGACTGATAATGACCTACCATTCCAATAACTTGCATTATATTAGGATGGGATGATGTGATGTACACAAGACTTCCTATCATTGATCGATATGTTATTTGATCAACATTAGGTTAAATATCATCTTTACTGATCTTGCAACCAACCACCATAAGTGTGCTCACAGGTGTAGAATCTTCCATCTGAAACCTCTTTAACATCTCTTTCAAATACTTTTCTTGAGAGATAAATATCCCTGCAAAAATCTGATTGATTCGTAAACCAATAAAATATGACAGTTCTCCTATCATAGACATCTCAAACTCATTCTTCATTGAATTAGAAAACCACTGAACTAAAGGGTCATTAGTGCATCAAAAAATAATGTCATCTACATAATCCAAAACAACTAATAAATCATCACCTTCAAAATTAATGTATAGATTACTGTCAACAGAACCTTTCTTGAACCCTTTGTCCTATAGAAATTTGTCCAGTCTATAATATCAGGCTCGTGGTGCCTATTCCAGTCCATATAATGCCCTTTTCAACTTACATACATAGTCAGGATTAATTGTCAGTGAAAATCCTTTAGGTTTCTCCATGTATACATCTTCTTCTAGGTCTCCATTAAGAAAAGTTGAATTGACATCCATCTGATATACTTTAAAGTTCTTATGACATGCATAGGAAAGAAACATTATGATGGCTTCCAATCTTGCCACTAGTGCAAAGGTTTCATCAAAATCTTGTCCTTCAACTTGTGCATACCCCTTACAGACCAATCTGGATTTATTCCTAACAATTTGTCCTTGTTCATTCATTTTATTCTTAAACACCCATTTAGAGCCAATTACATTCTTATCTACAGGTCTAGGAACAAGCTCCCAAGTATTGTTTTTCTCAATCTGATCTAGTTCCTCATTCATTGATTTTAACCAATTTACATCTTCACTGGCTTCATTAAAGTTCTTGGGTTCCACCATGGATATGAAGGCTATATGTGATTGTTGGGTGTCTTTGATTATCCTTTTCTTGGTTTGTACACCTTTGTCTTTCTCACCAATTATCTAACTTGCATGATGATTCTTTTGAGTAATTCTGGAGGAGAGATTTGATGTTGTCTATTGATTTGAGTCTGCTTGAGTATTTGTATCTTCATCTGACTCATAGTCTTCTTTTTTTTATTCTTGGACATGTTCATCTTCAACTTCATCTATATCCTCTTTTGTTGATTCAACACTGCTTACATCTCGTACCGGGATCTCTTCATCAAATTTTATGTCAATGCAATCAACCAATTTATGCAGCCTCTTATTATATCATTTGTATCCTTTACTGTTTGTAGCATACCCTAAGAAGATACCTTCATCAGCCATGTCATCGTATTTGCCAATATTTTCATCATTATTCTTGATATAACACTTACTCCAAAAAGCTTTAAAATGATTGATTGAAGCAGGTATTCCAAACCATAGTTCATAAGGAGTCTTGTCACTTTGTGGCCTGAGATTATCTTTGTTAAGAATATGTACTGATGTATGAATTGATTCTACCCAATATGTCAGAGGAATATTCCTTTCATTCATCATTGATCTTTCCATCTGTTGAACTGATCTATTCTGCCTCTCAACTACTCCATTTTTCTGTGGAGTCCNCACCTCCACTGGTGATTTTTCTCTCATCCAAACAGTTTTCCCAATCAACATCTGAATATGTAGTTAATTGAAAATTCTGATTTCTAGGATACCAGAGACCATAAGTCATTATACCCTTCAAATATTTTAATATCCTTTTGACAACTGCTAAATGAATTTGTTTAGGAGAAGACTGATAATGACCTACCATTCCAATAACTTGCATTATATTAGGATGGGATGATGTGATGTACACAAGACTTCCTATCATTGATCGATATGTTATTTGATCAACATTAGGTTAAATATCATCTTTACTGATCTTGCAACCAACCACCATAAGTGTGCTCACAGGTGTAGAATCTTCCATCTGAAACCTCTTTAACATCTCTTTCAAATACTTTTCTTGAGAGATAAATATCCCTGCAAAAATCTGATTGATTCGTAAACCAATAAAATATGACAGTTCTCCTATCATAGACATCTCAAACTCATTCTTCATTGAATTAGAAAACCACTGAACTAAAGGGTCATTAGTGCATCAAAAAATAATGTCATCTACATAATCCAAAACAACTAATAAATCATCACCTTCAAAATTAATGTATAGATTACTGTCAACAGAACCTTTCTTGAACCCTTTGTCCTATAGAAATTTGTCCAGTCTATAATATCAGGCTCGTGGTGCCTATTCCAGTCCATATAATGCCCTTTTCAACTTACATACATAGTCAGGATTAATTGTCAGTGAAAATCCTTTAGGTTTCTCCATGTATACATCTTCTTCTAGGTCTCCATTAAGAAAAGTTGAATTGACATCCATCTGATATACTTTAAAGTTCTTATGACATGCATAGGAAAGAAACATTATGATGGCTTCCAATCTTGCCACTAGTGCAAAGGTTTCATCAAAATCTTGTCCTTCAACTTGTGCATACCCCTTACAGACCAATCTGGATTTATTCCTAACAATTTGTCCTGGTTCATTCATTTTATTCTTAAACACCCATTTAGAGCCAATTACATTCTTATCTACAGGTCTAGGAACAAGCTCCCAAGTATTGTTTTTCTCAATCTGATCTAGTTCCTCATTCATTGATTTTAACCAATTTACATCTTCACTGGCTTCATTAAAGTTCTTGGGTTCCACCATGGATATGAAGGCTATATGTGATTGTTGGGTGTCTTTGATTATCCTTTTCTTGGTTTGTACACCTTTGTCTTTCTCACCAATTATCTAACTTGCATGATGATTCTTTTGAGTAATTCTGGAGGAGAGATTTGATGTTGTCTATTGATTTGAGTCTGCTTGAGTATTTGTATCTTCATCTGACTCATAGTCTTCTTTTTTTTATTCTTGGACATGTTCATCTTCAACTTCATCTATATCCTCTTTTGTTGATTCAACACTGCTTACATCTCGTACCGGGATCTCTTCATCAAATTTTATGTCAATGCAATCAACCAATTTATGCAGCCTCTTATTATATCATTTGTATCCTTTACTGTTTGTAGCATACCCTAAGAAGATACCTTCATCAGCCATGTCATCGTATTTGCCAATATTTTCATCATTATTCTTGATATAACACTTACTCCAAAAAGCTTTAAAATGATTGATTGAAGCAGGTATTCCAAACCATAGTTCATAAGGAGTCTTGTCACTTTGTGGCCTGAGATTATCTTTGTTAAGAATATGTACTGATGTATGAATTGATTCTACCCAATATGTCAGAGGAATATTCCTTTCATTCATCATTGATCTTTCCATCTGTTGAACTGATCTATTCTGCCTCTCAACTACTCCATTTTTCTGTGGAGTCCYTKGAATAGTATACTCTCTTTTGATCCCATGTTTATMACAAAACTCTTTGAAKTCCCTTGAACTAAACTCTCCTCCTCTATCATACCTTACTGCCTTCAGTCTTTTTCCTRTTTGATTCTCAGTCAGAGCCTTAAACACTTTGAATTTTTCAAATGCTTCATATTTTTATTTCAGAAAGGAAACCCATGTAAGTCTAGAATAATCATCAATAATCAACATGAAGTAATTTTATTTTCCTATTCTTTCCTTCCTTCATGGTCCACATAAATCCATATGTACTAACTRAAGCRATTTCTCTATTGATGCAAAATTCTTAGATTTAAACTGTGTCTGGGTRAGCTTTCCTATTTGGCAAGGTTTACATACATAATCATATGGATTTGATATCTTTAGAAGATATTTTACTACCCCACTGTTTCTAAGTTTGATTAGATGATMAAAATTTAGGTGTCCAAGTCTTCTATGCCATAAGAAACTTTCATCATACTTTCTTAAGTGACATTCTTCTTTTTCTTCTTTCAAAACATAGACATTGTTTTATGTCCTTATGCCTTTAGCCACCACTTGTCCTAAGTTTATAGATTTTATMTTACAATCTTTGGAAGTAARCACCACTTCACATCCTCTGTCACACATTTGACTTACACTGAGAAAATTATGTTTCAACCCATCTACAAGCARAACATCATGGGATTTTACATTGCCATTACTCAAACTCACCATCCCTTTACCTTTGATTTTACCTGGTTCACCGTTTCCAAAGGTCACATTTCCTATTTTGCTTTTACTTATAGACATAAAATTATCCTTGTCTCCAGTCATGTGCTTGGAACATCCACTGTCTATATACTAGGGGTTATTTTGTTTTTGAGATGAAAATAATAGACCACATTTTCACTATCTTTCTTTTTCCATGTGCTGGCATTTCTAGCTAAGGGTTTTATCCTTGGATCTTCTTTGTAATTCTTCATATTGCAGTTTGCAGTTTTGTGGCTGAAGTTATGATAGTTATACCATTCGAGCTCATTGTTCAATAGGTCAAAGTGATTGGTGCAACTTTGTCTGCTCATTGGATATTTAGTTCTATGTTGCAAAGATTTATTATTTCTTGATCTCCTCAGTTGCATGTCTCTAAACTTAATTTGATAATTTGCAATCTTATGACAAAAAATAGAGCAGTAAAAACAGTAACCATGGAAGAAATTTTGGTACCTGAAGGATGGCCTTCTTCTTAGAATTTGTTGTTCCATATTCTGATATCTTTGTTTCTTATCAAGGATCATCTTGTCTTTATTAGTTTTTGGTGGAGGAGCACTCACATGGTTTGATTGTCTTCTGACTTGGAACTTGATCATATTTACTTGCTCTTTGCTTTCTAGTTGTTTGCTGCTTGAACCACTTACATAGACTAAACCAGTCTTCAAAAAAGGAAATCTTTGTTTTCTCAGAATGTCATTTAATTCTAATGAGGCTTTAATGCTTGGAAGATTTTGGAGATATAATGATTTAAACTTCTCCATCTCTTTTCTAGTTTTTACTACCTCTTCTTCCAAGGCTTCACATCTTGCCTTCTTATCTGATAACCGTTGTTTCAGAATGTCCTCTATTTTATTTACCTCTTCTAACTCCACTTTTAGCGGGGAAAAGTCTCCATCAGGTTTTTTATTGTCTTTCTCGAACTGTATCAACAATTGTTTTTGCTTTTTCTTCTTAGATATGAGTCTAGCAATTTCTTCTAGGGAACTGATCAGTTCTCCTTCCAATTCAACCACAACTTTTTCATCATTAACATCACTTCCTATGACTTTATTATCATAATCCTCTTTGGCCATAAGCATAAAGTCATTAACGTTATCTCCACAAGAAGAATCATTATCTGTGTCTCCTGAAGAGTTAGCATTGTTTACACATAAACTTTTCTTTTTACCAAATCTCTTGGATTTGTACTTCTCTTCACCTTCAGAGTTCTGGTCCTTATTGTTGTGTGGACACTTAGATGCAAAGTGACATATATTTCCACAGTTAAAACATTTGAAGGGCAACTTGCCTTGGTACTTTCCTGATCCCTTCTTTATTCTTCTCACAAATTTTGCTTCAATTTCATTAGGCTCATAATCCTCATTTTTATCTTCTTTAAATGATGCTTCTCTAGAGGTGGGTTTATCCTTACTAATCCTCATTTCATAAGAAGTTAGAGTTCCTAGAAGTGGATCAATAGACAAAGTCTTAAGATCATTCAGTTCTTCGATTGAAGAAACTTTTGGATTAAATCTATTTTGGTAGAGATCTTAAAATATTTTGAACTAAAATTGCGTCTTCAATCTTCTTACCAAGACCCTTCATGGCATTGAAAATCTCCTAAACTCTTAAGAAAAATTTATTAACTGTTTCATCCTCATTCATTTTTAGTTGTTCAAAATGTAATCTATAGGTTTGAATCTTGGCATCCTTTACCTTCTCATTACCTTCATAACTGCTAATGAGTTTGTCCCACATTTCTTTAGCAGATTCTAGGTGCATAACTTTTATGAATTCTGCTTCTGCAAGCCCATTCATAATAGAATTCATAGCCTTAGGTTGAAGCTGAATTCTATCTTGTCATCTTTATTAGCTAGTACAATTGTCTTTACATAACCAGTGTCTACCACATACTAGACATCTGCACCTAAAGCCATTATGTAGGTTCTCATCCTAACTTTCCAGAAGGAAAAGTTTGTTCCATTGAACAGGGGGGTCTTATTGGTTGAAGTTCCTTCATGACTTGTCATGTTTAAGCTCGCTGATCTACCTTTAAATAAAAGGAATCCGCTCTGATACCAAGTTTTGGAAATACTAAGACAACTAAGAGGGGGGNAACATCATGGGATTTTACATTGCCATTACTCAAACTCACCATCCCTTTACCTTTGATTTTACCTGGTTCACCGTTTCCAAAGGTCACATTTCCTATTTTGCTTTTACTTATAGACATAAAATTATCCTTGTCTCCAGTCATGTGCTTGGAACATCCACTGTCTATATACTAGGGGTTATTTTGTTTTTGAGATGAAAATAATAGACCACATTTTCACTATCTTTCTTTTTCCATGTGCTGGCATTTCTAGCTAAGGGTTTTATCCTTGGATCTTCTTTGTAATTCTTCATATTGCAGTTTGCAGTTTTGTGGCTGAAGTTATGATAGTTATACCATTCGAGCTCATTGTTCAATAGGTCAAAGTGATTGGTGCAACTTTGTCTGCTCATTGGATATTTAGTTCTATGTTGCAAAGATTTATTATTTCTTGATCTCCTCAGTTGCATGTCTCTAAACTTAATTTGATAATTTGCAATCTTATGACAAAAAATAGAGCAGTAAAAACAGTAACCATGGAAGAAATTTTGGTACCTGAAGGATGGCCTTCTTCTTAGAATTTGTTGTTCCATATTCTGATATCTTTGTTTCTTATCAAGGATCATCTTGTCTTTATTAGTTTTTGGTGGAGGAGCACTCACATGGTTTGATTGTCTTCTGACTTGGAACTTGATCATATTTACTTGCTCTTTGCTTTCTAGTTGTTTGCTGCTTGAACCACTTACATAGACTAAACCAGTCTTCAAAAAAGGAAATCTTTGTTTTCTCAGAATGTCATTTAATTCTAATGAGGCTTTAATGCTTGGAAGATTTTGGAGATATAATGATTTAAACTTCTCCATCTCTTTTCTAGTTTTTACTACCTCTTCTTCCAAGGCTTCACATCTTGCCTTCTTATCTGATAATCGTTGTTTCAGAATCTCCTCTATTTTCTTTACCTCTTCTAACTCGACTTTTAGCGGGGAAAAGTCTCCATCAGGTTTTTTATTGTCTTTCTTGAACTGTATCAACAATTATTTTTGCTTTTTCTTCTTAGATATGAGTCTAGCAATTTCTTCTAGGGAACTGATCAGTTCTCCTTCCAATTCAACCACATCTTTTTCATCATTAACATCACTTCCTATGACTTTATTATCATAATCCTCTTTGGCCATAAGCATAAAGTCATTAACGTTATCTCCACAAGAAGAATCATTATTTGTGTCTCCTGAAGAGTTAGCATTGTTTACACATAAACTTTTCTTTTTACCAAATCTCTTGGATTTGTACTTCTCTTCACCTTCAGAGTTCTGGTCCTTATTCTTGTGTGGACACTTATATGCAAAGTGNAGTTATTGTTCAAGGGAAGTAATGACTTCCAAAGGTAGCTACAACTTCCAAATGTAAAGGGAGGGATAAACCTCCAAGAGGAAGATACAATCCTCCAATATAAAGAGAGATTTTATCTCTCCATCCTTTCCCCTTCCTTCCACCCGAGAATATAGAATATATGAGAGATAATAATACTTTACATTTAATCATCACCATCAACCAATCATCACATAGAACCTGATAATGCTTCTTGAGACTTCTTCAATTTCTTCAATTCTTTAATTCTTAGAGTACTCTGATCCTGTATATAATATTACTCAATGTATTTTCTGAAAATCCTCCAAGTTTCACTCCTTGAATCCTCCCCAAAAAGAAGTTATAGAAAGAATGATAGACTTTATTCAATTCTAGTCTATTCAAGAGAGTGAACTTGCACAGAATGCCCCGCGCTCAATAATTAAAATCCGATTCTGAAACTCACACACAAGAAACCAAAGTCTGTACTATTTCCAATGAAATTTTTCCCACTTCATTTGGATTCTTGATGGATAAGTTATGACTGTTTTACCCGGAACACCTGTTTATTGACTAGCTTCAGGACTGGTCACAAACCCTATCTTCCACAAAGTGTATCTCCATAATTATAACGAATCAAGAGCTGAAATTTTTACCAGAGGTACCTTGATATGTCTTCTCAATACCATAGAAATTTATCCATCTGAATCATTCTAGAAAAAAATTTATAGTAAAAATGGTAAGATGATATGAAAATAACATACCTTAGAACACATCATCAAAAGACTTCATCCTCCCTTGAAATCCGGCCTTCTTTTCTTCTTATTTCCTCTGAAATTCNGGGAAGTAATGACTTCCAAAGGTAGCTACAACTTCCAAATGTAAAGGGAGGGATAAACCTCCAAGAGGAATATACAATCCTCCAATATAAAGAGAGATTTTAACTCTCCATCCTTTCCCCTTCCTCCCACCCGAGAATATAGAATATATGAGAGATAATAAAACTTTACATTTAATCATCACCATCAACCAATCATCACATAGAACTTGATAATGCTTCCTGAGACTTCTTCAATTTCTTCAATTCTTCAATTCTTAGAGTAATTTGATCCTGTATATAATATTACTCAATGTATTTTCTGAAACTCCTCCAAGTTTCACTCCTTGAATCCTCCCCAAAAAGAAGTTATAGAAAGAATGATATACTTTATTCAATTCTGGTCTATTCAAGAGAGTGAACTTGCACAGAATGCCCCGCGCTCAATAATTAAAATCCGATTCTGAAACTCACACACAAGAAACCAAAGTATGTACTATTTCCAATGAAATTTGTCCCACTTCATTTGGATTCTCGATGGATAATTTATGACTGTTTTACCCGGAACACCTGTTTATTGACTAGCTTCAGGACTGGTCACAAACCCTATCTTCCACAAAGTGTATCTCCATAATTGTAACGAATCAAGAGCTGAAATTTTTACCAGAGCTACCTTGATATGTCTTCTCAATACCATATCAATTTCGCCATCTGAATCATTCTAGAAAAAAAGTTATAGTAAAAATGGTAAGATGATATGAAAATAACATACCTTAGAACACATCATCAAAAGACTTCATCCTCCCTTGAAATCCGGCCTTCTTTTCTTCTTATTTCCTCTGAAATTC
>JZKD02S1268094.1:0-12164 GCA_000966675.3 Picea glauca
ACTTGGTACACCCTCTAAGATTTGTTAGAAGAGGAAAACATATCATTTGGCAAAGCTTACAAACATTTTTCCTTGAAGAAAGATCATCTTAAGTGAATTTTTGGAGATCGGCGCTCCCCTGCTCACATGCAAGGAGTGCTAGTGCTCCTTGTCCACTTATCAGTAAGCATTATAGTGCTCTGTTGTGAGCTTTAAAGGAGTGTCAATCTATTGAGAGAATCTTGGGGAGGAATCCCCCTTATCTCTAAGGACAACTAGAAAGAATCCGAGTTATTTTGGCTCGAATCCAAGTTATAGGGTGGATCTAAGGGAAATCCCACAACTGATGGAGTCATATCCTCAACTTATTCCAAATATAGCTAAGGTGGTTGAGCCTCTCAAATCCTATATAAGGAGGCATTCTCATGGTGAAAAGGGGGAAAATATCAGTGAAAAGTATTGTCATTCTGATCAGGGGTCTTTCGAGCAAGGGGTTGGACAAGGAGGACTTGGTGAGGCTGTTGCATCGTCATCTACAGATTGTAAGTACCTTGTTATGTTCTCATTAATATATATGCTTGGCATGTTTCCTTTAAGTTTGTGTACATTTGCATAGGCTAGTCTCTTCTTGATAAATCTAGTTTAAACTAATCTTGGTAGAATAGGAAGCATGCATTGTATTTTTTTCCTATTGAATTGCAGAACTCATTAAAGGGTTTGAAGATCAAGTTCAACCTAGACCGAGCAAGGACAAGCTTTAGAAAAAAGGTACATCATGCTTTCTTCCTCTTTTTCAATTGACTAGTTTAGCTACATTTAAAGGAATGTCAGTGTTCAATGTTAGCATTTTTTTGTCTTGGTCATAGGGGTCTAGGATCCAAGAGGACATTCACCTGTATGCAAGAGAATTTTTCTACAGCAGATAGTGCTTCTCAATTTTGTGCTAAATTACCTCCCGCACTATCAATTCTCTATGATTATATCTCCAGTATATTTTTGCAACTCATTCACTAAGGAGCCTCAACGTTTTATTTGGAAAGGGGGGGAATCCGACTCCAAATGTTTTCACTTGGTCAACTGGAGCTCTATCTGTGCTCCTAAAAATTCATGGTGGTTGTAACGTCCCCATCCATCAACCCACTTGTCGGGCAACGCTATTACATGGAAACATTCTCGTACTTATATAGTATGCATTTAAATGAAATTAAATGGCTTAACAGAGTCAACATATAATTACTGATAACATATAGAATTAATGGAATCAACAGTAAATATCATCGCAAAAGAATACATGATAATATTGCAAGTATCACAGACATGCATTTTAATTGAAATTAAACACATGCATATACTTATCTTTGAAACTGTAGTAACTCCACCAACCACGTGTAGACTTTCCATGAACCTCCCAACCTTATACCTCACTACTCATCACGCTCAATAGTGGGTCACCCCCGAGCTGGGACTAAGCTCCACTCAAGGTAAGGGAATGTTAGACTAGGTTGAGGTTACAGGAAAACTGCACAGAGCAATCGGATGGATTCTCCCCATAAGCCTTCTTACGCCCACTACTCACGGACTCGCATTCCCCACATACATGTTCCACCCGAGAGAATACACCTTCACAAGCACATTCCATCAGTGCTTCACCTCCCCTCTTGGCCTCAGCCATAGGTCGGATCAGGAATTCTTAGAGCTCCATAGTTGGTGCTAGACTCTCTCTGGGAGAAAACCACTCCCCGACAAACTCCCTCACCTGGAGAGAGTTGCTCACTGGCCCAACAACCTGCCTCTTCTACCACGGGCCTGACAACCTGGTTCTTCAACCAGTTTTCAACTCAATTACCGCAAGTTCAATATAACAGCAGCAACAACAGCTTTTGGCTAACTCACGGGTGACAACAGCAACAGGAAATTGGGTGTGGAACCAGGAAACGGCAACAGGCCACTAAGACACAGCACGGTTCAGGTAACACCCGTTTGCAGGATATGTGACAAAAAATTCACACAGAGGTTGAACACAAAATCAACAGTTCGGGAAGAGGGTGTATCGGCTTCTCAAGAAAACATCACAGGCTTCAGGTTTCAGAGATACATGAGGCTTACAAAACTCAGACGCAAAGTTCCTTGGTTTAGGTAGTGAACGACAGAATGGGGAACGAACCCCCATCATGACTCAATTCCTCGGTTAAATTTCATGTGCCTAGGATGACACATGTCTCCCATGAGGTTTCATGCGCTCCATCAGCATGGGTTCCCTTTTTCACATGTTCCCCTTTTCTAGGAACTTAGGATTTCAATGGCCCAATCCTTTCTAGGATTTCAATGGCCCACAAAATTTCGCTGCCAACTTGGCGCAGTTTCCCAGCTTCAGGGAACTTCTATTGGCTTTTGCTTTCAATAAAACATGATCACCCACTTTAAAATCTCCATGGCTTCTATTCTTATCAACATAAATTTTCTATCGGTCTTGGGAAACCTTTAGATTGTGCTTAATTTTTAGCATTTGTTTTTCCATTTCCTTGAGCAACTCTGGCCCAACTACTGCCCTGTCAGCTGGATTATCCCAGCTTACTGGAGTATTGCACTTTCTGCCATAAAGTGATTCAAATGGGCTCATCTTCAACGATGCTTGATACCCATTATTGTAGGCAAATTCTACCAAGTGCAGGTAGTCTTCCCATTTCGATGGTTTGTCCATCACATACATCCTTAGCATGTCTTCTATTACTCTGTTCACCCTCTCTGTCTTCCCATCAGACTCAGGATGATAAGTTGTGCTAAAGTTCAGATTCGTTCTGAATCCTTTGAACATCCCCTTCTCAAAATTTGAAGTAAATTTTGGGTGTCTGTCAAACACAATTGTCTTGGGGATACCGTGCAATCATGTTATTTCCTTCATAAAAATATCAGCAACATCCATTGCCTTGTCAGTAGTATTTAATGGAATAAAATGGGCATCTTTCGTAAGATTGACCACCACCACCATGATTGAATCATGTTGCTTGCCTGTTTTGGGCAATCTTGTGATGAAATCCATTTTCACTACTTCCCACTTCCACTCAGGAATGGGTAAAGGTTGCAGCAACCTTGTTGGGTGCCTATGCTCAGCTTTAACCTTCTGGCATTCCATACATCTGGCGATCTATCCAGCAATGTCATTCTTCATACCTGGCCAAACGTAATGGCTCTTGATTGCTGCCACGGTTTTCTGATATCCAGGGTGCCCTGCATAAGGCACATTATGCATTTCATGCAAAATCATATGTTTCAAGTCCTGGACATAAGGTACATAAATTTTGTTTTTGTACAGAAGTGTTTCGTCGGTTTCGAATTTATAATTCTCCACTTTCTGTGGCATCTTACCTTGTTTTAGCTTTGCTACCAAATCCCTGTACTGCAAATCTATATTTGCAGCCTCCAAAATTCTGCTCTTAATATCAGTCTGGTACATGCTAATGGTTGTAGCATGTAATTTGTGTACTCTCCTGCTGAGTGCATCATCCACTTTATTCTCCTTCCCTTTGATATGCTTGATATCAAAATTGTATTCACACAGAAACTCCAGCCACCTACTCTGCCTAGCATTCAAGGTTGGTTGATCAAACAAATACTTCAGACTGTTATGGTCTGTCCTCGATTCGAACCTCCTTCCCATGAGGTAATGCCTCTATTTCTTTAGAGCGTGTACTATGGCTGCCAACTCCAAATCATGAGTTGCATAGTTCCTTTCGTTCTCTCAACTTTCTGGATTCATAACAAATTATGAATCCATTCTAACTGAGGACCCCTCCCAGTCCTTCTTTGCATGCATCAGTGCACACCACTAAATATTCGTTTGGATCTGCAATCCTCAAGATTGGAGCACTGGTTAACAGTTTCTTCAATTGCTGAAAACATTTCTCACAATCCTCTGTCCACTGAAACTTCTTCTCCTTCCTTTGCAAGGAAGTGATAGGGTGAGCTATCCTCGAGAACCCTGCAATAAACCTTCTGTAATAACTATCTAATCCCATAAATGATCTCACTTCTATCACATTCATTGGCACTAACCATTCTCTAATGGACTCAATCTTCTCAAATCTACAACTATCCCATCCTTCGAAATAATATGCCCCAAGTAATGGATGTTTTCATGATAAAATGAGCATTTTCTCAACTTGGCATACAGTTGGTGTTCTTTTAGCACCTGCAACACCATCCTCAGATGCCATTCATGCTCTTCCTCTGACTTGGAATACACCAGAATGTCATCCAGGAAGACCATGAAAAACTTGTCTGCATAGTCCCTGAATACACCATTCATCAGGTACATAAAAATAGCGGGTGCGTTTGACAACCCAAACGGCACCACTGTAAATTCGTAATGAACATACCTTGTCCTAAAGGCAGTATTGCTAATGTCTTCATCCTTTATCCTTACCTGGTGATATCCTTACCTGAGGTATATCTTCGAAAATATCGTTGCATCCTTCAACTGATCGAAGAGGTCATCAATCATCGGCAGAGGATACTTGTTCTTAACAGTTACTTTGTTGAACTATCTGAAATCAATACACAACCTCAACATTATGTCCTTCTTCTTCACGAATAGGATCGGGGCTCCCCAAGGTGACACACTTGGGCGTATGTACCCCTTCTTCAGAATCTCTTCAAGCTGCAATTGTAACTCTTTCATCTCTAGCGTACTCATTTTGTAAGGAGCTTTCAACACTGGAGTTGCTCCAAGCATCAAGTTTACAGATAAATCAATATCTCTCTTTGGAGGCAGTCCGGGTACCTCCTGAAATATATCTTCAAATGCTTTTAGTACCACATGATCTCCAATATTTGAGACTTCATCCCTAGATGCTTCCTCCACATGGGCTGCAAATAATTGGCAACCTTTTCTGTCTCACTTCTTTAGCTGCATTGCTGAGATTTCTCTGATAGAAACAGCTCTGGGAATTCCTTGGACTATTTTTTGATTCCCTTCCTCATCCAGGCAAGTGAATTCCTTGTTATGAAAGTCTAAGATGGCATGGTGTTGGTCCAACCAATCCATCCCAAATAGACAGTTATAAGACCCTAAAGGTAGAACATTCAATTCAGCCTTTGTGCTCAGTCTCCTCATATCCACTAGACAGGACTTAGATAACTCAGTGACTTTTCTCTTGGTTCTTATATCCAGCTGCACTAACCAAGACTTTTCATGTTTGCTTCTTGACAAATGCAAACTTTCCACCACTCTAGGATCTACATAACTATGTCTAGCCCCTGAATCAATTAAAATAGTAAATGGTTGGTTGTTAATCATACCCTCTACTTCAATCATGTGCGATTAAAATTCAGCTTGCTTGTTGTCCAGGGCTGCATAGATCCTTGGCATTATATTGCCCATGTCCTCCATTGTTTCATCTTGTTGAACATTATGGAAAGCTCTCATTTTTCCATTTTTGTGGGGACAATCTCTGTACTTATGGTTTCTCTGACAGCCCCAACACTGAATGGGCGTCTATCTTGGCCTTTGTTCCCCTACTTCAGCCATTCTCGGTTCTCTAAACGATGGTTGTCATTGAGGAATATTTCGTAAAAAGGGAATTTTGTTTCCCTTCTCCCTATGTTATTTCTTGAATTTCCTCTAGTTGTCCCAAGCCTTCCGAAAGGTGGGCTTTTCTCTTTGTTGCTCATATAAGCATTTCACTCTTCTTATCATTTCTTCCATGGTCTTAGGGTCATCATATTGGATCTTGTCACCGATGGAAGGTTGTAGACCACTCAGATACCTTTGAATCTTAACACTTTCTTCTTTGATGAACGGAACATACTTCAGCAATTCCAAAAACCTACGTTCATACTCATCAATCGCCATGCTCCCTAGCTTGAGTTCAAACAACTCTTTCATATTTCTGTCATAATATTTCTTAGTCAAATACTTCTTCTCGAAATACCTCTTGAATTCCTTCCAAGTGATATATTTCTCTCTAATGTGTTGCACCTACACAAGTTGATCCCACCACAAGGATTCTTTTCCTTTCAGTTGATACATCACAATTCTTCCTTTCGCGTGAGAGGAATAATTTTGTACTTGGAAGTATTTCCTCATACCAAGCAACCATGTTTCAGTGTCTTCCTCCTTCTGATGTTATCCATCAAACGTAGGAGGCTTAATCTTGTTCATCTCTCCCTTCAATTCATCTACTCCAGATCTCCTATGCTTTCTGGTAGGGGATGGGATTGAACTACTGTGTGTCCTTCTCTTGGAGCGACCTTGGGAGTGATGATGGTGTCTACCCACACTCCTTGACCTTCTTCCCTCAGAATGCTGGTGACTCCCTGTTCTGCTCGAGTCACTCTCCTTAACCAACTTATTTTCTATTCTCTCCAAACTCTTTAACAACTTTATGTTGAATTCTCCTTGTTTTTCCTGAGCTTTTCTGAGTTTTCTACTATCTGCTCGGCAAGTTTGTGCATCTTTTTGCAATCCTTCAATGATATTCCTCATGTTTCCTTCCTTATCTATCCCTTCTTCATGTCCATTGGATTTTGATCCTTCAACTCCCAAATGGACATCCATTCCTTTTGCTTCATCCTCGGAACTGGAATCATTATGTTTCTTCTCCATTTCTTTTGCACTTAGTGGCAATTCTATCTAGTTCTGGCACTCACTAAAATTATGCAACCACGACGTGCAAACAACCGAAATTTGTCAGGTCATTATTCATTAACAAATCCCACAGCATTCATAAACAACTTGATTCAAGAAAACGTTCAGTTTCCATGAATTTTCCAAGCTCTGCTCGGCTCTGTAGTGCACTCAGGCCTTAGCCCTTTTCTCTCAGTTTTCTAAACCCACACGACCATGGTATCATATCCCAAGGTATCAACGTTGAGCCTAGATGGGTTGGATAAGTGGTCTTTGGACCCAAGGTTTCGAGAGGAAATTGTGTCTAGAGGACTAATTTCGAACCTTAGAATGTTTCTGAGTGCCAACGGGGTACTTGGTCATGTACGCAGCTTAGGAGAAGTAGCGGTAGAACAAAAATGCAGAGGGTCTGGTATTTGACCAAAGAGAGAGAGGGCACTCAACACTTTGGATGTTGGAGTCGTATAATCTATTCGGAAAGAAAGGAAAAATCTTTATGACTGTTAGATCTGGAGAAGGTGTCAGTAGGATATCCTACAAGAATTTCAGGAGTTCAGTTGTCGGGAAAAGTGGGGTGCGCTGAGACACAAACCCATGAAACCTGAAACTCTGAAGTCCCGAGAAGATCTACACCGTAGATCTGGAAAAAATATCTTGTCTTTTGGATCGATCAGAGGTCGAACACAGACTCAACAATTCAGGCAGAGGGTGTATCAGCTTCTCAAGAAAACATCACATGCTTTAGGTTTCATAGTTGTGTGAGGCTTACAGAACTTAGATGCATTGATCCTCGGTTTAGACAACGGAAGGAAGAATGGGGAACGAACCCCCATCACGTCTTAATTATTGGGTTAAATTGCATGTGCCTAGGCTGACACATGTCACCCATGAGGCTACATGCACTCCATCAGCATGCGCTCCCTTTTGCACATGTTCCCCTTTTCCAAGAACTTAGGATAAAAACATAGCTTTTGGAATAATAATAAATTATTATTCCTAAGGAATCAAGCCCCTAAGTTTATCCCCTCTTCCAACCTTCCAACCCCCTTTTCCCTTACCCTCTCTGTGGAAGCTTAGTCCCATCTCGGGGGTGACCCACTGTTGAGTGTGATGAGCAGTGAGGTATAAAGCTGGGAGGTTCATGGAAAGTCTGCACGTGGTTGGTGGAGTTACTACAGTTTCAAAGATAAGTATATGCATGTGTTTAATTTCAATTAAAATGTATGTTTGTGATGCTTGTAATATTATCATGTATTCTGTTGCAATGATATTTACTGTTGATTCCATTAATTTTGTATGTTAGCAGTAATTATATGTTGACTCTGTTAAGCCATTTAATTTCATTTAAATGCATACTATATAAGTATGAGAATATTTCCACGTAGTAGCGTTGCCCGACAAGTGGGTTGATGGTCGGGGAAGTTACGGAAAGGATTGGGCCAGTTGCATATATGCTTTCATTACCTGCATCCATGAATGTACATAATGTGTTTCATGTTTCATTGCTTAAGAAATATATACCTGATGATAATCATGTAATTGATTGGAATGTGATTCAGGTGGAACAAGAAGGTGTCCTGCAAGTGCATCATGTGTGCATATTGGACCGGAAAAACTAACAGCTCCATAATCAAGCCATAGGGCTTGTAAAGGTCCAGTGGACCTGGTACGGTCCTGAGGACGCGACTTGAGAACATGAAGATGCTATGCGGGCAGAATATCTGCATCTTTTTTAAGATTTTGGAAATCTTGTTGATGTTGTGTAAAATTTGCACTGAGTACAGTGCAAAATAAGGGGAGGGGATTGTAATATCCCTAAGGATGAACCCTGTTGTAATCATGTTTATGAATTGTAAATCATTTTTTGTAGGCTATTGAGCCGAGTATTGATAAGTTGGTATGATTATGTGTTTATTAGGCCGGAGAGACTAAGTGTTAAGGCTAGGAGCTTGATTTTGTATATGTAATTATGCAGTTCATTAATATAATATATGAGCATTGTTGCGTGAAAACCAACCATGAAGAAAGAGTGATGGGGGACTAAGATTCCAAAGAGAGAGTAAGGGAAAAGGGGGTTGGAAGGTTGGAAGAGGGGCTAATATTAGGGGCTTGAGTCCTTAGGAATAATAATTTATTATTATTCCAAAAGCTATGTGAAATGTGTGTTNTTGATGGTCGGGGAAGTTACGGAAAGGATTGGGCCAGTTGTATATATGCTTTCATTACCTGCATCCATGAATGTACATAATGTGTTTCATGTTTCATTGCTTAAGAAATATATACCTGATGATAATCATGTAATTGATTGGAATGTGATTAAGGTGGAACAAGAAGGTGTCCTGCAAGCGCATCATGTGTGCATATTGGACCGGAAAAACTAACAGCTCCATAATCAAGCCATAGGGCTTGTAAAGTTCCAGTGGACCTGGTACGGTCCTGAGGACGTGACTTGAGAACATGAAGATGCTATGCGGGCAGAATATCTGCATCTTTTTGAAGATTTTGGAAATCTTGTTGATGTTGTGTAAAATTTGCATTGATTACAGTGCAAAATAAGGGGAGGGGATTGTAATATCCCTAAGGACGAACCTTGTTGTAATCATGTTTATGAATTGTAAATCATTTTTTGTAGGCTATTGAGCCGAGTATTGATAAGTTGGTAGGATTATGTGTTTATTAGGCCGGAGAGACTAAGTGTTAAGTCTAGGAGCTTGATTTTGTATATGTAATTATGCAGTTCATTAATATAATATATGAACATTGTTGCGTGAAAACCAACCATGAAGAAAGAGTGATGGGGGACTAAGATTCCACAGAGAGAGTAAGGGAAAAGGGGGTTGGAAGGTTGGAAGAGGGGCTAATATTAGGGGCTTGAGTCCTTAGGAATAATAATTTATTATTATTCCAAAAGCTATGTGAAATGTGTGTTTTTATCCTAAGTTCCTAGAAAAGAGGAACGTGTGCAAAAGGGAACGCATGTTGATGGAGTGCATGCAGCCTCATGGGAGACATTTGTCAGCCTAGGCACATGCAATTTAACCCAAGAATTGAGTCATGATTCCCCATTCTGGCGTCCGTTGTCTGAACCAAGCATCTATGCATCTGAGTTTTGTAAGCCTCATGCAACTCTGAAACCCGAAGTCTGTGATGTTTTCTTGAGAAGCCGATACAGCCTATGCCCGAACTCTTGAGTTTGTGTTCGAAATCTGTGTGAATTTCTTGTCACACATCCTACAAATGGGTGTTACCTGAAATGTGGTGTGTCTTAGTGGCATGTTGTCATTTCTTAGTTCCACACCCAATTTCCTGTTGTTGTTGTCACCCGTGAGTTAGCCAAAAGTTGTTGTTGTTGTTGTTATCTTGAACTTGCAGTAATTGAGTTGAAAACTGGTTGAAGAACCAGGTTGCCAGGCTCGTGGTAGAAGAGGCAGGTTGTCAGGCCTGTGAGAAACTCTCTCCAGTTGAGGGAGTTTGTCGGGGAGTGGTTTTCTCCTAGAGAGAGTCCAGCACCAACTACGGAGCTCTGAGAATTTCTGATCTAGCATGTTGTCGAGTCCTAAAGGAGAGGTGAAGCACCGATGTACTGTGATTTTAAAGGTGTATACTCCTGGGCGGAACATGTATGTGGGGAATAAGAGTTTGTGAGTATTGGGCGTAAGAAGGCTTCTGGGGAGAATCCATCTGATTGTTATGTGCATATTTCCTGTAACCTCAGCCTAGTCTAGCATTCCCTTACCTTGGGTGGAGCTTAGTCCCAACTCGGGGGTGACCCACTGTTGAGCATGATGAGCAGTGAGGTCTAAGGCTGGGAGGTTTGTAGAAATTTTGCACGTGGTTGGTGGAGTTACTATAGTTTCAAAGATAAGTATATGCATCTGTTTAATTTCAATTAAAATGCATGGTTGTGATGCTTGCAATATTATCATGTATTCCGTTGCGATGATATTTACTGTTGATTCCATTAATTATGTATGTTAGCATTAATTATATGTTGACTATGTTAAGCCATTTAATTTCATTTAAATGCATACTATATAAGTATGAGAATGTTTCCACGTAGTAGCGTTGCCCGGCAAGTGGGTTGATGGTCGGGGACGTTACAATATGGTATCAGATCCCAAGGTCTCAACGCTGAGCCTAGATGGGCTGGATAAGTGGTCTTTGGACCAAAGGTTTTGAGAGGAAATTGTGTCTAGAGGACTAATTTTGAACCTTGGAATTTTTTTGAGTGCCAATAGGGTACTTGGTCGTGTACGAAGCTCAGGAGAAGTAGTGGTAGAATAAAACCACAATCGGTGTGGTATTTGACCACAGAGAGAGAGGGCACTCAACACTTTGGATGTTGGAGCCGTAGGATATGTTCAAAAAGAAAGGAAAAAAAATTACGACCGTTAGATCCGAAGAAGGTGTCTAGAGGATATTCGAGAAGCCTTTCGGGAGTTCGGCTGTCGAGAAAAGTGGGGTGCGTTGAAACACAAATCCTTGAAACCCGAAAATATGAAGTCCTGAGAAGATCTACACCATAGATGTGGGAAAAAGATCTCATCTGTTGGATCGAGCAGAAGAGCAGAGGGTAATTTCAAGATTTCGGCTGTTGGGAGAAGTGGGATGTGCTGATGCACAAACTCCCGAAGCCCAAAATCACGAAGTCCCGAAAAGTTGAAGTAGTGGGTCGGGCTAACGTCACTGTGATGGACATGGATACATGGGATGTGTGCCACATGCTTGTGGGTCCTGAAGGAAAATGTAGACGTAGTGGGGTCGGAGGGCGTCGCCTAGGGTGACATGGACCTTCTTAGGGGAAACATGTGTCACCACTGTGGTTGGTGACAATTTTATTGTGGGCCCAGAGGCTAAAAGGTCAGAAGTTTGGAAGTTGGGAGTTGGAGAGGGAAGCGAGTGTGAGAGCCTCTAGGACCGAAATCTCGAAACCTCAAAACCCAAAACCCCGAATTTTCGATTAGAGAACCTTGAGATCTAGCGCTTGGTCATGAACCATGGTCACATGGGTTTGGAAAACTAAGAGAAAAGGGCTAAGGGTTGAGTGCACTACAGAGTTGAGCAGAGCTCAGAAAATTCATGGAAACTGAACGTTTTCTTGAATCAAGTTGTTTATGAATGTTGTGGGATTTGTTAAGGAATAATGACCTGACAAATTCTGGTTGTCGGCATGTTGTGGTTACGGAAGTTTAGCGAGTGCCAGAACCGGATAGAGTTGCCACTGAGTGCAAAAAAAATGGAGAAGACACGAAATGATTTCAGTTCCGAGGATGAAGCAAAAGGAATGGATGTCTATTTGGGAGTTGAAGGATCGAACTCCAATGGACATGGAGAAGGGATAGATAAGGAAGGAAACATGAGGAAGATCATTGACAGATTGCAAAAAGATGCCCAAACTCACCGAGCGGATAGCAAAAAACTCAAAAAAGATCAGGAAAAACAAGGAGAATTCAACATAAAGTTGTTAAAGAGTTTGGAGAGAATAGAAAACAAGTTGGATAAGGAGAGTGACTCGAGCAAAATAGGGATTCACCATACTTCTGAGGGAAGAATTTCAAGG
>JZKD02S1268149.1:34791-49097 GCA_000966675.3 Picea glauca
CGACTAGACTATTGTCGAAAAAGGTACCCCAATGGAGTCTCCTTTTATGCTTTTTCAGACTCTCTAAATATGAAAAACCACCAAGCTTACCTTCTCTGGGCTCGTTAAACTTACAACGAAGGACATTACCATTGTGTGTTCTATCAACCGCATTTGCATACCTTATCCACCAACCTTGTGACAATTTTCTTCTGCGTCTTAACACCTTTGGCCTCTAGAGGATTTTCCCCGAGTATCATTTTACCAGAACATCAGTCTTGTCCTTGTGACTTGAGCTTGTATGTTTGCAATACTCGTTCCTCCATTGTAATGTAATATTCCTTTATTCTTTTTCAAAAATTATCAAAAAGAATAAAAAAATCAAATATACCCCAAAAAGAGGACAGGAAAAGTATTTTCTTTATTGGCAGCATAATGAGTCACCCTTGGATAAAGCACATCTGTCCATTTGATCATCAGACTATGGGATGTAGTATGACCTTAGGAATCTTTTATCGCTATATAGAGTTGTGTCCTCCACCATTTGGTTACTCTTCCAAACATATGGAGAGTTTGCGTTGCCTCCTGCTTTGTCGACTTATGATTAACATATATGCTGCGTGAGTATTATCACTTGTCGTGCTATTGTCCAAGGGAAATTTGTCACTAAGCCTGAGTCATCCCCTCTGCAATATGTCTCTTGTCTGCATACCCGACCATCCTGAATGCCCAATCAAGTCCTTGTTCAAAATCACTGAAGCCTTCAGTCCGATCATCAAGATTATCAAGTCCATAACCGACGAGCCATCGAAGACCTCTGGGTAGTGTAGTCGTACACTCATATTACACTCCTACTCGACTTTTAGAATATTTTGAGGTTGTTGCTTGAGCTCTGAAGTACAGCCATCAGGCCAAATCAGCTTCTGGAAGATGGGTACTCTATATGTATATCTTTCTGATTTCGAGATGTAGCTCCACTGTGTATTATTCATGGCTAATATTTATAGTTATTTGACATGGATCTACAGTGTAGTTGATTGGTAGCCATGGTTCTATTTTATCCCGAGCATGGGTATGCCCGCCTTGGTGAGACATTTGTTATTTTGTAGATGACACCTCCCCGTTCCTGATCCTTGGGCTCACTCATTCAGCACATCAGTAAATATTGGTAAAAGATTGGTAATGTATTTTGGCCATTAGATTCTCTTCTGACCTCACACATTAGGGGGCATCTGTTATAACCCTAAATTTCACCACACATGCTTACCTAGAATCAGTTCAACTAATATCCCTTCATTGCCAAAACATCTGCTGAACAACTCTTTGGAAATCCTCTTGGGTCAAGGACCATGCGCCCTAACCCATTACTGCACGTGTGTGCATGCTGGATGGCTTACTACAACCTGCGTGTACCTAACAAAGCACGAAAAAAAGGAAAGTTGCTGACGAAACAAAAAGCTATGGGTTAGTTAACTGAAACTTCCGGCCATGCATGGCCGAGGGTTTGTCCAAAACCCTAGCTCCTTCTAACCTATAAAAGAAGGGGTAGGGGTACTATTTGGAGGAGGAAAAAATATAGCGAAGAAACTATGCCCATTTATGTAATCCATTGTCCTAACCCTTTAGCCTTTCCTCATGCCAAAGGAGATTTAACGCAAAGTAGTTGGAGGACAGAAGAAGAGGAGCCCAGGATCAGGTTCAAGGAGCGGTGGCTGGTCTCAGCTTTAATTGTAAGTTGATTCATTTTCATCAATAAAAAGAATACTTTTCCCGTCCCAATGCATGAGTTGTCTATAATTTGATAAATTTATGCTTGATTTCTAACCCTTGAGTAGAGAAGTAGCATGCATGCATAGTTGTTATTTGTCTTGATTGTAGTTTATCTGTGGAAGGAGAAGCACAAGCAAGTGGTCAAAGTGCAAAGGAGGATCTACATCGAACGCCGGTAAAAATTTTAGTGGTTCTCTTCATGCATTTACTATGAAAGAGGGGTTTTTATCTTGGGTGGTAGGTTAAAAATTAATTTATTTTCGGTCAAAATCTGCATGCAAGTCTGACCCTAGTTTGCTAGTCCATAGGGTATTTTTCCCAACAATAGTTAGGTAAACCATTTCAATTGAAAAATGTTATGCATGTTCTAGGTCTGAAGAAAATCTTGGTCTTATTCGCAATGTTGGAGGACAGAGGCTATGACATTGTTTTCAGTGGTGGAAAAACTTTCTTGCAACATAAAGCAACGGGTCAAGTCAAGAAGATATGGATTTGAGTTAAGAATCTCTACATGCTAGGGGTAGATGGTTGCACTGCCATGATGGGCAAGGAAGAAAAACTGGTGAGATGGGATGAGGGAGAATTATGGCACATGCGATTGGGCCAGCTTCATCATGGAGCCTTGAAGATCATTCAACAAATATCTACTGGACTTCCAATGGGAACACTTGCTCAATTAGATCAGTACAAGGGTTCCACCATGGGGAAGTATGTAAAGTCCACCTTTCATGAAAAGGAGAACCATGCTTCGGTGATCCTGGAGAGAATTCACACAGACGTGTGTGGACCATTCTCGGTTTCTTCAACAACAAAACATAGGTATTATGTTATTCTTGTTGATGAATTTTCTCGTAAATGCTGGATTGTTTTCATGCAAAAGAAGGATCAAACATTCTCAAAGTTCTCTGAGTTTAAAGAATTGGTGGAGAAATAGTCGGGGAAGTAAGTGAAGGCTCTGAGGAGTGATAATGGTGGAGAATACATCTCTAACGAATTCAAAGACTTCTGCAGCAAAGAAGGAATTCGAAGAGAACTCATAACGCCTCATAACCCACAACAAAATGGGGTTGCGGAGAAGAAGAACAAAACAATCGTGGGTGTAGAACGAGCGATGTTGCATGATCAGGGCCTACCAATGCATTTGTGGGCGAAATCATGCAATACTGTGGTTTATGTGCAAATCCATTGTCCTCATAGAGTACTTGGCATGAGTACACCTGAAGAAGATTTCACTGGTAAGAAACCTGATGTTTCTCATTTTAAGATTTTTGGCTTATCTGTTTATGTGCATGTGACCAAGGATGCCAAGAAGAAGTTGGAACTGACTGCTAAAGTTGGGATATTTTTTGGGTACATAGAAACACCCCATAATTATCGTGTGTATTTTCCTAACAGTAAGATAATTGTTATGCGACGGGATATAAAATTCGATGAAGGGAAAGCCATGCGATTGTCGTTTGAGAGGGGGCTAGACTTGCATGCAGAAGAGGAACTGCTGGCCCCCAAAGATGAGTCTCAAGATGTGGATCAGCCACATGAGAAGGTTCATGGAGTGGAGGAATCCACTCAAGTAGAGACATCCATCAGAAATGGTAGAAAGCACACTACGGAAGTTGATAGATTGAGACTAGATGCTGCACATAATGTAGGAATCCCTACTTCACAGTGCAGACATAGACAGTCTCCTGATCAATTTACTGGATACATGGCTCTCATGAGAAAATGTATTGTGACTGAACCATATTCCTTTCAGGAGGTAGTGCAGGATCCCACATGAGTAGATGCAATGGTGGAGGAGTATGACTCCATTGTCAAAAACAGTGCATGGGAAATTGTCCCAAGACCAGTCGACAAATCAGTGGTAGGTTCGAGATGGATCTACAAGGTAAAGCAAGTTACTGATGGGAGTGTTGAGAAATACAAGGCCAATTTTGTGGCCCAAGTCTTCTCACAGATTGAGGGGATAGATTATGATGAGACATTTGCACCTGTCGCAAGGTACTCTTCCATAAGATCCATCTTTGCACTCTCATCACAGATGGGTTGGTGCATTCATCAGATGGATATAAAAACTGTGTTTCTCAATGGGATCATTGAGGAAGAAGTGTACATTGAGCAGACAGAAGGTTTTGAGACCTTTGACAGGGAGTCACATGTGCGGAAACTCAAGAGAGCGATGTATGGGCTGAAGCAAGCACCCCGTGCTTGGTACACTCAGATAGATAGCTATTTCACCGGACTGGGCCTCACCAAAAGTGAAGCAGATGCAAACCTATACCAAATCATGGTGGAGGGTATGATTTTAATCATTTTTCTTTATGTTGATGATCTAATACTGACTAGTGATGAGCAACTGATACACTCATGCAAGGAGGACCTTGTAAAGGAGTTTTATATGAAGGATTTGGGTCTTCTTTATTATTTCCTTGGATTGGAAATATGGCAACGAGATGGTGAAATTTTTGTGTCTCAAGGCAAGTATGCAAGGGAGATACTGGATAAGTTTCACATGGAGGGCTGCAAACCCGTGGATACTCCTCTTCCAGAAAACTAGAGGAAAGAGGATGCTACTTCTGGAGAGGTAGTGGATGCTACTGTCTATCGACAGTTAGTGGGTTTGCTAATGTATTTAGTTAACACAAGACTGGAAATTTTCTATGCGGTTAACAAGGTGAGTGAAGCAATGGTTAAGACTACCAAGCTATTTTGGAAGGTGGGTAAGCATGTCATGAGATACTTGAGGGGAACATATGAGTATGGATTATGGTATAGAAAAATGGATGAGGTGAAGTTGCATGGCTTCACGGATGCAGATTGGGCGGGAAGCCCAACAGACATAAAGAGAACATCAGGGGGGATATTTAGTATAAGATCTACAGTTGTTTCTTGGTACAAATAGAAACAGATATCCGTGGCACTCAGTTCAATGGAAGTGGAATACATGGCAACGATTGAAGCTGCATGTGAGGCTATCTGGATGAGAAAAATCTTGGTTGGTTTGTTTAGTTCTCATTTAGATCCGACAGTGATTTATTGTGATAATCAGAGTTGCATTAAACTCTCGATTAATCTTGTGTTTCATGATAGATCTAAGCATATAGATATCCGGTATAATCATCTCAGAGATTGTGTGTAGCAGAAGATCATGTTGCTTCAGTACATTCCTACGGAAGATGAAGATGCAGACATTCTGATGAAGGCTCTCACCAGGAGAAAATTCGAATACCATAGAGACAGAATCGAGGTGAAGGATAATCCCTTTCTTGTTGAGAGGGAGTGTTGAAAATTCAACAAGAAATGTGTGTCTAATTTATTTTTCCCTTAAATAAATTGGACAATAAATATTAATCTATTGTCTTATAATTACTTGAAATAATTATCTGAAATGGAAAATCAGTTAACTATAGGAAATTCGAGTTTAAAGGTTGACTTGTGGGACATGGAAGTCGAATTAGTTGTAACTAAGTGACTTGAAGTTGTAACAAAGTTATAAGTGTAGTTATGTGAGTTGTAAAGTATTTTAACTCAGTTAAGTGAGTTAAGCTTAGTTGTACTAGTTGTAACTAAAATTGCACTAGTGAGAGTTTAGTGAATTAATTATTAATTAATTCACAATCAGTGATCTCACATGCAAATAAAGATTTACCACTGTTAACTACATGCATGTCAGATCCAGTGGAGACCCAGTTGAGATAACAGGTGAAAGGGACAGGTTGGCTATCAGTTGTGATTTAAGTGAAGTGCACTCATGAAATCACACACATAGTGGATATGCCCATGAGCAATGTGCGTCCTAATGTAGAGGATTCATTCATCCATTGCATGGATTGCGCAGAGGAGGCAGGCTATCTGGAGGCAGAGAATTGGCACATGTATTTGCTAACTTTTGTATGACAGTGTGAGATGATTGTATTGTACTGAGAGCTCTTGGATTAGAGTTTTGTATGAGATTGTTTCATGATCCATGATATACATAATATATGATAGTGGGGTTTTTAGCTTTATTCTTTCCCAATAAAACATCTGTTTTATGTTTGATTGATTCTTTTCTTGATATTTCATTGGAAATCGTGGTTTAAATTCCACAAGAACATTAGTAGAAGCGATTATGTATTTAACAACAAATAATTGTTAGATCAGGAGAATCTAGGCAATACTTAATTACTATTGAAATTTCTACACTTTGGCCACTTGTCCATTGTTACATTTGTAACATTCCACTTCATTGCTCAAATATTCAAACCTGTTGTAACTTCTTATCTGTGTTTCACTAGGCCTTCTTGAATAACCCCTTTGTTTATAACTCTCAAAGTTGTTGTTGTTCCTATTGTTAGATCTGCAATTTACAACTTTATGTCCAAAATTATTACAAGGATAACATAAACCAAAAAATATAGTTTGATACTTGGGAGTTGAAGATATTCTGAAAGGAGGTGCTCTTATGAATCCTTCTTCTTCTTGAGGCCTATCTGTCTATTGTTGATTCTGAAATTTTAATCTTCTCGGTGGAGGAGTGTTCCTGTAATCTTCCTTGTAGATCTTCTTATCTTGTTTGATTGTTTCTGCATAGATTTTTGGATATGTTTCTTGCTCTGTTGTTTTGGAGCTTGATCCCTTTTCTGTCTGATTGTATCCAAGTCTGGTCTTTTCAAAATGAGATTTTTGACTGTTGATAATGCCATCCAAAAATTTTGATCTATTCTGCATATTTTTCTTTTGAATATCCTTTCTTAGTGTGACAATCTCTGCTTCCAAGTTTCCAATGATCCTGTCCTTTTCTTCTAGCTGTTCTTTGAGTGCTTCTTCAATTCTTTTATCTTCTTCTATTTGAACCTTCAATTTTGTGATCATTTGTTCTAGTTCTTGAGTGTCTTCTTTTTCTAGTTTTTCTTGTAGTTTCTTGTTTTTCTTGTTTTCTCTTCTGATAACTTCTATGGAACACATTAATTATTCTTGAAAGTCAACTTCTGCCTCTTCAATTTCTTCTTCAAATTCTTCATATTCTTCTTTGGTTTCTTCATATTCTTCTTCAGAGTCTTCTTTATTAGAGTCTTCTACTGCCATGAATAGAACTCTTCATGTCTCACTATCACTGACTTCATCTTCATCTGATGATGAGATGTCTTCTTTGGTGCATAAGCTTTTCTTTAAAACTTTATTTGTAGTTCTTTTGACTTTATATGTTTGTTTGACTTTTGAGTAACCTTCATCATTCATCTTTTTATTATGAGGACATTTGTTAGCAAAATGACCAATACCATCACAATTAAAACAAATTAAAGGAAGATTACCTCTATACCTACCATTGGTTCCCTTGTTCAGTCTTTTGATGAAGTTGGCCACTTCTTCATCATCTTCCGAGACATCACTATTGTTTCTATATTCTTCTTGTTCCTTTTTCTTTTGATTTGATCTTTTGGATGCTTTGAAGGTTGCTTCTTTTACATCTGGATTTTCCTGTTTAGTTCTCATTTCATATGCTGTGATGATTCCATGCAGTTCGTCCATTCTTATTGAGTCTAGATCCGATATTTATTCTAGTGCTCATATATTAGGGTTGAATCTCATAGGAAGAGATCTTAGTACCTTTTGAACAATTACAGATTCTTCAATTTCTTCTCTCAATCCTATGATTGCATTCACTATTTCATCAACTTGTAAGAAGTAGGTTGCGATATTTTCATCTTCCTTCATTTTTATTTGTTCGAACTGAACTCTGTAAGTTTGAAGCTTTGCTGCTTTGAATTTTGTATCTCCTTCATAAATATTTCAAAGCTTATCCCAAATCTCTTTAGCGGATAAACAAATAAGCTTATCCCAAATATTCAGTTGTAAATAAACTTATCCTCATATTTATCCTAAATATTTCAAAGCTTATCCCAAATCAGTTGACATACCTCTGAAAGTGGGTAATAATGATAGTGGGATATTCTTCATGCTGACATTTCTGGAAATATCCAAGATTGGAAACCCAAAGGTCTCAGTCTTTGTAGCTACATTTCCTTCTTCTTCTGTCATTCCACTGATGGATGGTTCAGAAACTGGATTTTTTGTGTCTCCTAAATGTTCAGCAAACTCACGTTCTGCCTGTCCCAATACTGATTCTTTCATTTTAGGTTCTCCTTCTGGAGCCTCGCTGGCTCCCCTTGAATTTTCTGTTGGTGGAATTCTTCCTGCACCATTGTCAGTTGGATTAGTGGGAGGGTTTGTTTTTGAATCTTTGGAGCTTACAAATCTAACCTTGTTATCTCTATATCTATGCATAAAATGGAAATTTGATTCTTTAGCTGAATTGAAATCCTAATTCTATCTAGAAGGTAAGAACGCAACCTGGCTTCGGAGAACCCCACTCTAGTGGTCGTGTGGCTCTTCACTCATGTCTTAAACATTTTATCCTCCTCCCTCAAGCAGCCTTTTAAAACATTTATGCAAACAATCTAACTAAATATTACTTCCTACCATTTGCAACTCCCCGACAACGGTGCCAAAATGTTGTGCTACTTATATGTCTAATATAATGCACTTATTAATTATCAATTTGGGATTCGTAATCAACAGAGTTACAAGACACCAATAAGAAAGGTAATTCCTAATGTCACGAGTATAGAATCAAACTAGATTATGTATGCTAGAAACAAATCAAGATAGCAAACTACAGTGCACTTTGGTTGTCTTTCACAGAGAGGCTATCTATCCCATTATGGCACATGCAAGTATGAGATGGAATTGGTTTGATAGATCAACTCTAATGTCTGAACCAGAAAACTAATTATGCAATCCACACTTTCTGAAAGGAAATCACACATCAATCAGCATAGCATGGGTAGTTCAACGGTCAATATGTTGGTTCTGTTGTGGTTCACAATGAACTTCACTAGTTCTTTTCCAAGTAGTTTTCACTATTGCTGCCAACAGCTATGATCACTCAAGGAAATCAAACTCATGAGAATAGAAACAGAGCATATGCAAAAAGAGAGCAATTAAAGATCTAAGCAATTATAGAATGGAAATATTAATCTAAGTTGTACTACTATCATCTAACAGAGTTAAAGCTTTAGCTAATTCAATGTTTATACTATTGAAAACAAACACTAATGCTAATCTATGAAGAGGATGACCTTTGTTGGGCGGTGGGCCCTTGCCACTTCAACAGGTCAGCTGCTAAAGTCTATAGGAAGATTTCTTTTAACACACACATTACTCTCACTCACACTTCAAAACATAAAATCAAAACTCTCTTTAACAACTCAACTCATTCTTAATCATAGATAATCAGAATATGGAGATAAAATGATATTCCATTAATCTTTACTCAGGATATGTTCTGTACTATCATACGCTGCTTACATATTGATGATTTGATAACTCTCCTACTCTTCTACCATCCTTTCCATGGGTATTTAATAGTCTGAATCATAAAACACAAGGAGGCGAAGTGATTTGCAAATAAATCAGTTGTTAAGTTTTATCATTCGGTTACATCTTCAGCTTTATCCTCATATTTATTTACAACTAAAGATTTGGGATAAGCTTTGAAATATTTATGAAGGAGATACAAACTTCAGAGCTTATTTACAACTTATCCCAAATATTTCAAAGCTTATCCCAAATCTTCAGAGGTATGTCAACTGAAGATCCATATTTATTTTTATTTGAGTTTGACATATTATGTAGAAGCTATAACTACTCAGACAATGCCCCAAAACTTAATCTTTTTCCTGCTACAATGAAAGATTCATCCTTAAGATGGTTCATGAGCTTAGGAGAAAATACAATCCTTTCTTGTGATCAAATGAAAGACACATTTTTATGAAAATACCAAGACTATTGTAAGGATAATGTTAAAAATGACATTTTTAAAATGCATCAAACAAAAGATGAAAGTCCTGAAGACTACTTAGAAAGGTTCTTATACAAATATCAAAAGTCAAAGATATTCACCTCAGACCCAATTGTAGTAAGAACTGTATTCTTGAAATTTCTTAGGGATGATTGCATAGAAGTTTTAAACTTGTTGAGTTCAGGAGATGTACACCAAAAACCTTTTTCAGAAATTGCATATTACTGTAGGAGATAATCAATAGGACAAGCTAAAACAGGAAAAGGACCAAGAGATTCTTTTAGCAGAAATACAAAACAAAGTTCATGGACTGTCACTAGAACTGAGTTAGGAAACTTATTGGAGAACTTTAAAATAGACATCTTGAGCACAATAAGTAACCAATTAGATACTCTAAAACTGAAAAATAAACAAGAGGAAGATGCTTTAGCAATATTTTGTCATAGATGACGAAAGGAGCACAACAACGAGAAAGAATGCCCATTAAATGTCATAGAAATCAGCGGTCTGTGTACACTAGAACACCCCACATCTGAGTGTCCAACCTTGCTTGAAATACAATCCATGTATAGGGGAGGATGAGGCTCACAAGAACAACCATACCCTTCTAGAAGACTTTGGAGAGCCCAAAATCCCAATACATTTGATGATCCTAATACAAAATATCAACAACAACAATGGGGTCCTTCCCCAATGACTTATCCACAATGGACACCTCAACAAACTCAGCCTTGGTAACAAGGTTGGAGGGGACCTATGTATGGAAATCCCTCTTACACTACATATCCATAGTACCCTATAGACATTTCCCAATTACTACCTAGATTCAACCCACCACAGATGCAATCTTTACTCCCACCTCCTATGCAACAACAATTTACAACCCCCTTGAATCCTAATCAACAGAAACAAGTATCTATAAATCCCAATAAACAACCACAAAACTAAGCCGCCCACAATCTTCTAAGACCAACAACAATACTTGCCCAACCAATCCATAACCCCAATAATCAACCCACCCACCGCGTACAGAATACAGAAGTTCAAACCTTTCCCACCTATGAAATTCAACTACGATCGAGGAAAGTTGTAATCCAATATAATCCTGTAGTAATAATTCAGGGGGAAAATGATAATCATTCTGAGGAAGAAAACACTCAAACCACCCGTGTAGAAGAAGATGACTCTCCTCCTATCCCAATCACTTCTCAATCTATATGAGTACCCCAACAAATTAATCTTCCACCTTACCCCGAAAGACTGTTAGTGAAGAAACCTGACCCACCCTTGCACAAAGATATAGAAGATGAATTACGAAATGTGTGCATAAAAATACCTCTACTACAATCTATTAAGGATATCCCTATTTACGCCAAAATTATAAGGGATCTTTGCATTAAGAAACCAAGAAGGACGAAGAAGGAACCTCCTCTTGTTCAGGTAGTGGGACAATTATCTGAATTCATTTATGAAATGCCATACAAATATAATGATCCTGGAAACCCAGTTATCACTATTGAAATTAATGGAATTTCTCTACCAAACACACTCAATGATTTGGGTGTAGCTATTAATGTAATGCCTTTTGACACTATGCAGAAGCTCCAAATCAATTAGCTAAGACCAACCCAAACCATGATCGAGTTGGCAGATAAGTCAGTCATTAGCCCTGCAGGAAGTCTAGATGATGTCACAGTCACCCTAGCTTCTTAGGAATATCTAGTATACTTTTTAGTCATCTATTCTAAATCATCCTCCAAACTAGGACACCCTGTGGTTCTTGGCTTCCCTTGGCTGGCCACAGTAGATGCCTTTATCAGCTGTCGGTCTGGTGAGACGACTCTATCCAATGGCACACATAGCCGAAAACTTGTTCTCTTCCCTCCTGCCCAACTGACAAAGGAAATACCTATTTGGTTAGAAAACCCTTATGGAGAGGAAGATTACATCAGACCTCTGTTAACACTTGAAAAAGTAAGAGGAATACAAGAACAATCAGATGAACAAGTCTTAAGCTTATTTTTGGCTGACACAAATTGCATTGAATACCCAAGGTCTTTTGTAGAATTGTCACATATTTTTAGTTCCGAATTTCAAAAAACTTGGCACCCTGATATCACTCAACTATACACTTTATCACCAGCCTCCTCAGATAAGGAAGAAACTATTGAACTTGTTGAGATTAGCCCAGGAAAACCTTTGTATATCAACTCTAGTTTGGAACCAGAACAAAAGATACAAGTAATTGAAATGCTCCAAAGATAATTTGATGCCTTTGCATGGGATTATGCAGACATGAAAGGCATTCACCCTAACACATGCACACATCATATCTACACTAATGACCAAATTAGACAAGTTAGACAGCCTCAGTGAAGGATGAATCCAACACTTAAAGATATTGTAAAAGAGGAATTACAAAAACTCCTTCGAGCCAATCTCATATACCCCATTTCAGATAATCAATGGGTATCTCCACTTGTCATATTTCCCAAGAAAAATGGTAAGTGGAGGATATGTGTAGACTTCCGGGGTTAAACAAAGCCACCCATAGGGATTACTTTCCCTTACCATTTATTGATCAGGTGCTAGATACCCTGTCTAGAAAGAAGTATTTTTCGTTCTTGGATGGGTTTAGTGGTTACAACCAGATACAAATAGCACCCGAAGACTAGGAAAAGACCACTTTCACCTGCCCTTGGGGAACATATGCTTATAGGGTGCTCCCTTTCAGAATTTTCAATGCCCCAACCACTTTTCAAAGAGCTGTCCTAACCATTTTCTCTGACTTGACTAATGATTGTGTGGAAGTCTACATGGATGAATTTACAGTCCATGGACAAGACTTCCTGGAAGCATTGGCCAGTTTAGAAAAAGTCTTGATTAGGTGTAAGGAAACTAACCTTTCCTTAAGTAATGAAAAATAAAAAATGATGCTCATTGAAGGTATTGTTTTGGGACATCACATTTCCTGTTCTGGCATGAGAGTTGATCCGACAAAGATTTATATCATCACACAAATCAGAATACCTTCCTCACAAAAGGAAGTCCGCAGCTTTTTAGGACATGCTGGCTAGTATAGAAGATTCATTCTAAATTTTACAAGCCTAGCTACCCCTTTATTTAAATTATTATCCAAAGAAGCTTAATTCAAGTGGGATGATGAATGAAAAATATCTTTTGAAATTCTAAAACAAAAATTGTCAACTACCCCTGTATTAAGAGGACCAAATTGGTCCCTTCCTTCTCATATCTGTACCGATGCCTCAGACACAGCCCTTGGGGCAGTCCTTGGACAAAGAGAAAATCAAATGCCCTATGCTATTTGCTTCGTCAGTAAAAATATGTCTCCAGCTGAAGTTAATTATATGGTCACAGAAAAGGAATTGCTCGCTGTAGTCCATGCTATCAATAAATTTAGACACTATATTACTGGATATCAAGCTTTTGTACACATTGATCATTCAACCATCCGATTCTTAAAGAACAAACCTATAACAAATCCTAGAGTTACAAGATGGCTTTTATTATTACAAGAGTTTAATATCAATATTATTGATAGACCTAGTAAAGATAATCTTGTGGCTGATTTCTTATCTAGAATGATTCATCTAAGAGATAATGCACTAGTAGAAGATACCTTTCCTGATGAAAATTTATTTTCTATTTCTACATTCACTCTGTGGTATGCAGATGTCGCTAACTATCTTGTGACAGGGAAGATGCCTCAGAAATTGTCTCCTAGAGAAAAACAGAAAGTAATTCAACTAAGTGCAAATTACATGTGGCACGATGATTGCCTCTACAAAATAGGACCAGATTTGGTGATCAAGATATGTGTAAGGGAAGATGAAATTCATGATATTTTACAAGCCTGCCATGATGGCCCCTATGGAGGACACTTCATAGACAAAAGAACTTCTTACAAATTTCTGCAATTAGGTTACTACTAGCCTCATATTTTCAGAGATGCTAAAACCTATGTATCCAATTGTGATGAATGTCAATGAATGGGTAAGCCTACTGCACGAGACCAAATGCCACTTCAAGCCCAAATAGTCATTCTAGAAATGGGCATTAGATTTTGTAGGGCCCATTAACCCTGCATCTAAAAAGAAAAAGTATATACTAATTGTATGCACTGACTATGTGACTAAATGGGTTGAAGCAAAGGATTTATCGGCTTCCAGTGAACAATCAGTGGTAGATTTCCTTTTTAATGATATTTTTACTAGATTTTGTGTACCATGAGAAATTGTGACTGATTAGGGAACCCAATTTACCTCTCATCTAGTCAAAGCTGTTACAAAACAATACCAAATCAAACACAGGAAATCTACACCCTATCATCCACAAGAAAATGGACAAGCAGAATCCACCAACAAAGTTATTGAGTCCATTCTTACCAAAACAGTACAGTTGCACCATAAGGATTGGGCTGACAGATGATTAGAATCCTTATGGGCTTATAGAATCACCTGGAGGAATACAATGGGACATACACCCTATGAGTTAGTGTATGGGAAGTAGGTGCTTATCCCCATAGAAATTTAGATCAAAACCTTCAAGACTACAGTACAAGTTGGCATGACTTAGATGAAGCCCAACAACAAATATTCTTGTAGCTTAATGATTTGGATGAAACTAGACAGGAAGCACTTCAAAGGACTACCCTCATTCAAGAATAGAGAACAAAATGGCATGACAAGTATCTCAA
>JZKD02S1268149.1:50140-66724 GCA_000966675.3 Picea glauca
GTGCAAAGCACTCTTTAATACAAACCAAAATAGGTGACTATGGACAAGAAGCCTCTGATGGAAAAAGGGTTTAAGAGACTAACCCACCGGGATACTGAACAGGTCTGCTGGCAGCAGGTACCGGTCTGTGGTATGACTAGGCAAACCCATCAGGGTATTGAATAGGCCTGTTGGCAATGGGGCATTCTTCCTAGGGAAGGCACCTCTCACTAATTATCAAAACTACCCCACCGGAGTACTGAACAAGCTTGCTGGAAGTGGGTTCTGATTGAAACATGTCTCATCTATACTTTTTTTATTGAAAAATCCACGTTTTTCCATCTAAAACAAAAAGAGTAAAGGTCATTATTGGCTTTCATGAGATACAAAATCCCAGATGAATTAGGAATATAATTCTTCAAGAAAATGTCCATTTGAGAATCACCCTAAGTCAACTTACCGGTATGACATCTAAATCCTACACTATCTAAGAAGGAAAATTCTTAAGAGTGGAGCCCTAACTAGGGAGCCTAATCTACTCATATTGTGAAATTTATCTATAACAACCAATGATAGTAAATCTTTGAAGCAAGTTAGGTGGGATCTTTTCTTCTGGAAAACATATATGTATTCCCCTGTTTCACTGCTGAATGCTACCTCTGTCAATAATCCATTAAAAGAAGGGAAATTTCATTTTTTTCATGAGATGCAAACATATGTGTATTCCCCTGTTTCACTACTAAATGCTACCTCTGTAAATAATCCATTACAAAAGGGGCAATTTCATTTTTGGCATGAGATCATATGATAAGTGATAAGATGTCTCTAAAATTTGATTGATTTCTTTTACTCTTGTCATGTTTTCTCCATTATGATATCAAATGTTGAATCTTCTTGCCTATAGATATACAACATCTTCGGCATGGGGGAAGGTCAAAGATCCCCTTTAGAACTCTTTTCCAGACTTACATGATCACTTTGCAGAACCAAATACAAAAGAAGATATGCACATCAGAAGTACAAGACATTCCCATACCAAGTTTTCAAGAAGCTTCAGTCTAAAAGGATGAATTTTGACAATTTACAAGCAATCACACATGCTATGGGTATCAATCATACAAAAGTGAGAGCAAAGGTAAAATGGTATTTATGCTCATAAAACTACAATAAATATGAAAAACTATACTAGATCTTACGACCTTAGTATTAAACCCAGGCGCCTATCCCTCATACCTATATGCCTAAACCTAATTAATCCTCTCATAGCTCTTGAACATGGTTAAAGGCAAAAAATCATATCAAAATATGAAGCATGCATAGCAATGATAAACCACTAATATATTTCATCCTCAAGCAAATTCACGAACCTATCTTATACCATGAATCACTATCCAACATTAATTTCACCACCCGAACATCCAATCACCTATTCTAAAATGATACCCTGATACCCGACGTCTTATCCTCAAATCATTACAGTAACGGGTAGATATGAAATGGCTTATCTGGTGGCAAAGCCATCTAGATAAGCCTCATTTGGTCATAATTTTTCCTTACAACACCCTCACTTAAACTTACCATTCGCAACACCATCACCATACTTCCCCCTGTCGTGAGATTTTCTCCAGTTTCGAGCCTGCTCCTTTCCGGTACCAAACCCTCCATCAATTCACTAAACCCTTGTGATACAGCCCAATCCTTTTCTCAACTTATAACGATGGTCGTTACGAAACACGAACTGATTTTCCAAATTTATAGGGAAACCGAGTGTTAACACATAATTATGATTGGGGGTACTCTCCTGAAGAAGCATCCCTTGGGAGAAGGAAAAAGATCCAAAAAACCCACTTTCCCAAAGTTTTGAGGGCGGGCGTGTCATTTTAATGACCGGGCATTTTGGGGCGATCACGATCTGCTCACCTGAATCTACAGCTCTCATGCGATTCTGGACCTCCCCAAAATTTCTTCCTTTAACGAGGGGGGGGGTCCGGAATCGGGCGTGCACCTTTCCAATGGTGGAGATTGAGGTGACTAGATCAATGGCTCTCATGGGATTCTAGACCCTCTTTCCATTCTACTTTTAATGAGAAGGGGGGGTCCGGAATGAGGTGGGGGCCCGTCCTGTCATGTCGACCTCCTGCACACCTTTCCCATCTCAGGACCCACATATCCTTCCATGTCCAGCCACATGGCCCCCCTTTCAGCTCATCTCCCTCTCACCAACTTCCATGTGTCCCTTTCGCCTAGTCACCTCCACCTCACCTCCTTCCTCCATTCGCTGTCTCCCATCCCCATATCGCTTACACGAAAGCACCCCTTTCCCCCTCGCCTCACCTTCACTATACTGGCGCCTACAACCTCCTCATCAAGCATGCCACATCTTCCACCTCTCATCCCGTGAACCGTTCGGCTGGTCCAGGTGGCCCCTCGAGAAGACCTCCACTTCCCCAAAAGGAAGAGTTGACCAGGACCGTTCCTGATCCCAAGAGGGTGGTTATTGTAGTTGTTGGAGGTGGTTATACATCATCTCCACCATAAATGGAAAGTCCAGCAAAGGACTAAAGCATGTCAATCCATCCATAGGATAATCAGGAGTCCGATTGCAATCGTCCAGAGTCTGCATGCACAGACTATCAGAAAGCATGCAGACATAATGCTTTTATTGCAATATCTTGTTTTCGCTTCCTGGGTTTTGTATGGAGTATATTTGGGAGTTTTTGCCATTTTTTTTAGGGGATCGAGGGTTGAGAAAGGATTCGAGTTGTAAAACTTTAATGAAGCATTGGTTATTCTGGTTATGCATGGACTCTTGAGAATTCTTTCCTTATGAATGTTAGTTTCTTTCACGTCTTTGTTTACAATGTGTTAGACCAGCTCAGAATTGGAGGATCCTGTCGAGTTGTAACTGTTATAGGATGATGTAGGTTGGATCACTATAACAGTTGCATTGTTTCTAATTGGTCCTTGTGATTTTCTTAGCACTGAACGACTTGGAATTGGAGGATCCATTCAAGTCCCCCCTTCAGTTCCTCAAAGCCCTGAACCAAGAGGATCTTGCATTCAGAGTTTTTCTTCTACAAACTACTGAAAGGCCTGCTGCCTGAGGTAGTTTTCTCACTCTTCTTACCAAGTCTTCCACCTGCTCATCTTTTAATCAACTCACTGACTGAAGTTGGATCAAGACCTCCTTTGTTCCTTACATACCAGAGCTAGTCCCCGAGTTAGAGCGATATCTTCCTGAGTCTCTACCCATTTGATCACCCATTAAAACTATTGTGACATAAAACTGATGGGCGTTGGGCTCTTCTCCTGCAAGCAATCTAGGAGTGACTTCTAATGCTAACATTTCTGGCACCACTGCTGGGGACGAAGTTGAAAATTTTCCTCGGCATTGAACAACATTGAGCCTCTGATTCTGAAGGTGCATTAGGTATCAGGGCCTTTGAAGATTGCTACTATGCACCTGGCGACTCCATTGTGATGACTCCACTGTGGTGAACCTGCCATGTTAATTGTGGCTTTCAGAGGCAGACACACGTGGTCCCATACACAACTACCTCTAGCTACACCTGAAACTGATCCAGAGGTGGTTCTCAGAAAAGGAAAGGCCTCTAAAGGAGAATCTTCCACCGTCAAACCAGGTAATCCGCCATCTCCTTCTATAGGAACTCCATTTTCTCCTCCTCTGTTTCTTAACATACCTTTTTCTGAGGTTTCTCGTGTCCTTAATTTCTGGAGTGTTCCTGCTGAGTTTTCCCCTCCTGGTCTGGGATTGGAGGGAGAAATCCTTGTCACTCCCCTCTCCCCTGAAGTTCTACTTTGGCGTAGACCCAGGGCCCTAGAAGATTTCCCCACTCCTATATTTACCACTCCTCCTCTTATTACTGTTGCCACTTCTGCACGAAGAGAAGCATTTGTTGACTTAAGCCCGTTAGCCTTCTCTCTAAATCCCCTATTGTTTCCCATTCCACTTAGAGACTCGTTCCCAGTAGCCCCTTCGCGAACTCATTCTCCTCCAAGTTCTCCTCCACCTAATATTCCTATGGCTGGTGCTAATCCCCCTCTAAGTAGAATGGACACCATAGTAGATGCCAGATATGCTCCCTTAGTCCTGCCTCAACCTGCAAATCCTCTCCCTCCTAGAGATTACCTAAAATATATGCCCAAGTTCACTAGGGAAGAGGACATAACTGCGGAAGAGCACCTGGCTGCTTTCTATAGTTATGCAGAGAATCTGAACATTGTAAATGAGGATGTCTGGATGGTGAGGTGAGGATATGGTTTAGGGGATTGGCCCCTAGATCTATTGCTGGAATTGAAGCTCTAGATGGTGCTTTCCTAAGGCAGTGGGGAGATAAGAAGGATTTCATGTATTACATGACAGAGTTCGGGTCTTTGAAGAATATGGAAGGAGAGTCTGTCTTTGACTTCTCCAAAAGATTCAATAAGATGTATAATAAGATTCCTGCTGAGATAAAGCCCTCAGAAGCCTCTGCCAAAATTTCTTATGCTAGTGCATTCGACCCTGATTTCTGTCTTCTATTGAGAGAAAGGAAAGCCACCTCCTTAGCTCATATGCAAGACGCAGCCATAGAGGTGGAGGGAAGGAAAGCATACAAAAATCCTCACAATGCCAAAAACAAAGGAGGTTTCAGGAGGCTAAACAATATTGCTCCCCTGACTATGCAAAGAGACCAGAGGGGAAGAGATAGAGAAGACCAGAAAATTCATCCCCCTTTTCAAAATAATTTGGTGGCCGTTGAGGAAGAAGGGGAAACATATGGGATTGATCCTGAAATCCACTGCTTCGGAGACACTCCTGCTTTTCCTCATCTCACTCAATCATCATACGAGGAATCTCTCATGGACAGACAGCTAAAAAAACTTAGCAAGGGAGACAAGGCTAGTAGCATCCAAGGCAGGTATAACCTAAGGTCCAAGAAAAATATAGCAGCACCTGAGGTTCGTGAAACATTCCCTAGAACAGAGAAACCTGCTAGTGAAGTAGCAGACAGTAACAAAGGTAAGAAGGCCCAACCCCTCTCTCCCATGGTCCAGAATCATGTTCCTGAAGTAAGATAAATCCCAAAGCTTACATCTTATTTTAATTTTGAGCATGAAATTTAAAAGATCAGGATCCCCATGCCCCTCACCGAATTGATTAAACATGAAGAGTTCAAAAAACTCTTCTCTGGGCTATTACAGTATGAAGCCCCTTTCCTTCCCACCGACTCCATCAATTTGCAAGATGAAAATCCTGTAGTTATTCTAGGTCCTGTGGTAGAAGACAGGAATGATTCATCCCCTCCCTTCTACACTTCCTTGAACATACATGACAAGGTACTGCACAACTGTTTGATGGATTCAGGAGCTTCTCACAACCTCATGCCCAAAACTATCATGGAAGAATTAGGACTAGAGGTCACCCGAGCCTATCATGACCTCTATTATTTTTACTCTAGGAAAGTTCAATGTCTAGGAGTCATCAAAGACCTGGTCGTGACCTTGTTTCAATTGCCCATGAAAAGTGTGGTCATGGATTTTGTAGTGGATGACGTCCCCCCCAAGTTTGGTATGTTGTTATCGAGATATTGGATAAAAATATTGGGGGGAACTCTACAGATGGACCTAACCTATGCTACTATCCCAATGTTTGGAGGAGAGCATAGGAGGCTATACAGAGAAGTCCAATTGGCCTATATAATCAGTGATGAAGCCAATCCTACCAACCATCCCATTTTTGCCTTGGACACTGATTTAGGTTCCAGTTTACTACAACTCACTCATGCTCCCAAGCCTCTTCTTAAACTCAGAAAGCAGCCCACCACTCCTCATGAATTTTCTTCCCCCATCTCCCCCATATGGAAAATGTTTTTTGATGGAGCCTCTTCCAGGGAAGGTGCTGGTGCTGGGGTATTTTTTGTATCACCTGCTCAGGAAACCATGTCTCTTTCATAAAAGATAGAATTTGAAGCTTCTAACAATGTGGCAGAATATGAAGATCTTGTTCTAGGATTAAGAGCTACAAAGGAAATGGGAATTCAGGAGGTAGCAGTGTTCGGGGATGCATAATTGGTAGTCCAATAGATCAGAAATGCTTATCAGGCTAAGCATCCTCGACTCAAGAGTTATAGAAATGAGGTATGGGACCTAATTGACAGTTTCTTCTCAGCATTTAGCATTTCTTTCGTCCCAAGAGAGGAGAACACAGTGGCAGATTCCTCGGCTACATCAACAAGCAATTTCAAAGTGCCCTTGCCACCCAAATTCAGATACAATGTAGAAGTAAAATACAGGCCCTCCATAGTTGACAATGTCAAACATTGGAAGGTGTTCGAGGATGATCTTGAAGTCAAAAGATTTTTGGAGACTGTTGAAGAATTTTCAGAGATGCATATTGACTAAGACTCTATCTCTGAAGAAAATCTTGATGGGGGTAATTTTCTGAATAAGATTGCAGAGCGTAACATTGTGCAGCTACCCAACAATCATATTCCAAGGGGATTGGTTCCTTTGGAAAGGATTTTTGATAGAAATGATGTGGCATTAAAAGGGGAAATCTCAGAGGACATCGGTTATACAACTCAGTGCAACATTGGCACTGAGAATGAACCCAAGTTTGTCAAATTGTCAAAAAGCCTGACAACGGAGTAGAGGGATGAATATGATGGACTATTGAGGGAGTTTGCTGATGTTTTTTCCTGGACCTATGGAGATCTCAAAGCATATGACTCTTCTGTCATCGAGCATAACATCCCATTGAAAAAGGAAGAAAAACCATTTAGGCAGAAGCTAAGACAAATCAATCCTATGCTGCTACCTATCATGAAGAGGGAAGTGAAGAAGTTGCTACAGGCCTAGATCATCGTACCATTGAGATATTCAGACTGGGTGGCCAACTTGGTACCAGTAAGGGAAAAGAATGGAGAAATCGGACTCTGTGTAGACTTCAAAAACCTGAACAAGAGCTCACGGAAGGATAACTACCCATTACTAAAGATGGAACATATATTGCAGAGGTGTTGGCAGCCAATTCACATTTTTCCACTGTCTTATAAGCTGCCTACACCAGTTTTTGCAAACCTTAATTTTTTTCGTCGCAATTCTCAAATGAAACAACACTTTTATTTTTGCGATATTTTTTCACTTGCCTTCGTTTTTGTTTTCACGACTGTAAGCGTGAAAACTTGGTCTTTCTAAGTCGCATTAAAATCATTATTGAATTTTCGTTATCATTCTTGTCGATATGCCTATTGCGCTTACATTTTACTTATCATTATAAAGTTGGCAAGACCTTTTGATATGTACTCATTTGGCATTCTTGGATTGATTGTGTGATTTTGTTTCATTAAGTTTGTAACACATTGGTGATTGGATTTACATGTTATTTGATCAATCCACTTGGCACATTGGTACACATAAAAACACTTGGCACATTGGTTAAACTCTTGGTATGAATCGTTCTATACAACGCATGTCACATAGTCAAAACATTGGTATTGATTTCAATTTATTTGTTTGGTTTTGAGACTATAACTATTGCTTGGACGAATGGTTTATCCACTAACCAAAGGTTTTAATTGATTGAAATGACATAGGTGTAACACTTATGCATTGTGATTTGAATAGTTGAAAGCACCGACGGTTGTACCATTGGTAATAACTATTATGCATGGCCAACAAATAGCTCCACCACCTTCGTACGATGTCATTAATGCCTCCCCTTATCGCTGTTTCACCTCTGCTAGCATCGGTAACCCTTCGAGTGTTCTGCTCCTATGTGTGTTGCGTTCAAACCCTGACTCATTCACATCGCTTACCGTGAACCCTGTTTATGGCACCAGTGGTGCGAATTGAGCCGAACGATAGTCAAGCCTTGCTACTGTTCGATAATGCCCGGAAAGACTTAGAGAATAATGGTTGGCTCACCTTTATACATCAATTTGAGGGTTTTAATTTGTTTGTTGCACAGTAGTTTTCCCTGACTTTTGATGGGTGTAGGGAAAAAGTAGGTGACATTCAGCTTGAGCTGAATGAAGAGTTCATTAGCTCTGCCACAGGGTTAGCAGCCATGGGCCAGCGATGGTTCAAAAACTCTAAAGTTGAGGAGGTGCCATGGCCACTACTGTTCATCTCACGGAAAATCACATCTTGTGACAGAGGTATGCCGATTTCCACGCTTAAATCAAGATGGCATGATCTTTCGATGGTGGTTAAACAATTCGTGACCTGTGAGGGTCGATATGGACTGGTTTTTCTTTATCACCTTCGATTGTTAATGAATTTTATGGGGTATCCATTGAATATGCCATTTTACTTCCAGCGTAGCCTTTATAAAATGTAAAAAATGTTTAAACGTGAAAAGGCCGATAGTAGCTTGTTCCACCACGGCCTAATCAGACTCATCGTTGTTCATCACTTAAATCTTCATGGTGATAGTTGGCTGGATTTTATCTCTCGAAATGGTTTTGTTGATGCAAAGCCTATCCAAGTTGACAAGCCTGTGGTTAGTGAAACTAAGGTTGAGCCACCCGTGCCTTTCCATGTCCTACTGCCCTCTCCTAAACCCTCGGTTGACCCCGATATCGACCTACCCAACGTTATAACTGAGAAGGTTGGGGCTATAAAAAATCCTGTGAGCAAAAATGTTAAAGGTAACCCTATTGTCGATGGCAAAGGTAAAAAGAATGCTCGACTCATATCGAGGCTGGCTAGGAATAAAACTAAACCTAGTGCTAAGCAGAAACCATAGTCCTCAGTGAAGACTCAGACTTTGACATCGAACGCTTCCTAGCCAGTGAGTACCCTTACTCCCAAGGTCTCCACTCTGAGCCACCCTATGATTTCGTTTCTAATTCTCCCCCGTGCTTAAGGAATAATCCCAGTTAACCAGGGATCAAGCTACCTAACGAAACCCTTAGTGATTCTCCCAAACCCTCGACTATCGGGCAGTCGTTATGCAACCAGTGTAATGTGTTGTTGGAACAATACTATACAGACGTTCCCTTCAATCGAAAATCAAAGCATTGGAAAACCAAGTTGCAGTATTAACAAGCCAAAGGGACAAGCTTCAAGCAAATGATAGCAAGCAGAAAACCACTGGTTTCATCGTATTTAGGAATGTCGAATTGGCTACGGCCGTTGTCAATTCCAAAATGTCATGATCAAGTTGTCTGCTCGTCATCCAGGTATGAATTTAGGTATCAATTTCGTTTTGCGAATTGCTAGGATTAATATAATGATTTGAGTTTGGTTTTCAAATAGCTCTGTCCATCATTCGAAATGATTATGTAATAGCAAGTTATGTTGTGGATCCTGTACATTGTTTTCATTTTTCTAAAATTAAATAAAGTTATGATTCAGTTGAATGATTTGGTCGTGCCCAGTTTAGCAATTGATTGGTTTTCATTTGTTTTGATTTGATTGTCTGTTTGGTTTGAGTTAACGAAATCAATGGTTTGATTTCGCTTGGATTTTGTTTGTATTTGACTTGTACAGAAGATTTTTATGCTAAAATTAGAGCACGATCATGTTTTGATTTGGTATGATTTCATTATGGTTGGATTATATCGGCTCTGATTTAGTTTGTATGCTGTGATTTTGGAACGACTTCGTGAGTTTGAATTGATGTGATGTAATCTTCTAAATCAGGAATACAACTCTGATCGACTCCGATTTGGAAAGAACGACTATGTTTTGTATGGAAACGATATTCTCATTTAAGCCTGTGCAAAAGATATCTACGCCCGAATCATGGAACGGTTTTGATTCACAACAACTATGTTAAACTCCAACTGTTCGATTCGCTCTTGTCTTGATTGGATTGCTGTGTATCTTCAGTTAGTACGATCCTTTTTATGAGTTGGATTCGTATCAAAAATAGACTTGATACTGCTCTGTTTGATTTTAATTTTCAAAACGAGTTGGTTAAACCCAAATCAATATATGTTATCTCTGTCGAATTCGGTCAATAGTTCGTTTTGAAATGAATTCAAGAAATAATTTTGTTGAATGTCAATTGGTTTTGTCTGCCCCAATTAGCAATAACAAGTGATTGGACAACTCTTACACACCTTGTTATCAACTGATTGATCCTATTATGATTTCATTTGAGTTAGTTTACACACCAGTTTTGATTTGATTCGCTAATGACATGGATCGTTGGTTTATGTTAATTTAATTATATCAATTTGAAAATGATCCTGCTGTTTTTGTATGGATTCGATCGTGTTTCCTATTGATGAGGCAGCGTAAACAGTTGTCTATGATTTGTTTAACTGTATTGATTTCAATTTGATATGAAACGATTTCATTACTGTTCGATACGATTTTGTATACCTGAATTGGTAACGAATTGAATAGAGTGTAGCTATCTAGTTTATCGTTTGATTTAATTTGTTCAAATTGCATACAAGCATCGATTTGAATAAGGATTTTAGCAATCAAATATCTTTTGATAATTTGAATGTATTTTCAAAGATTTGAATTGATTTTAATGTTGATTTTGTGTCTGATTTAGACCAGCTACAGAATCGCAAGATTATGTAGCTAGTCTTTAGGCTTAGATTTTTATCAATTCTATCAACAAAATATCCTCCTAACTTGTCCATTTTTGACCTTTTGCAAGTACATTCGAATTGCATTAGGAATGCTGTGGCAGTCTAGGAGATATTTTTTTGATATAGTTTTTATTTTAGGTTGTTAGTTTAGTCAAACTTGGGATATTTCCCAGATTTTCTGTAAACAGTTTTGATAACTTCCACAGGGATGTTTTACCCTGTGGAAGGTCTTTAAATACTTATTGTTTTTTGTAATAAGGAGCATCCTCACTTGTGGGAGAACTAGGCTATGGATTTATAATACAGACTAAGACAAGAGTTGATGTTTTGCTACAACTTTTGCTTTCAACATATCAATCTTTTGTTTCAAGTTTATGCATATCAGTTTGCAGTTGATTATAGACTACTTTAGCTATCATAATCTATTGCAGGATGATGTGATTTGATCAATGTGTTATCCATATCTGATTTCTTTCATCATTTTAAAAGTACAACAATTACTTGGTTTCAGTTAATGAATGACAGATTTCTCTTCTTCGTTAATTGAATCAGTTCATATAAATCTTTGCATACAGGTTTATCTAACTATGAAGATTTATAAATCATAAGATTGTTGTAAATTTTTATGTCTTGTTTGTCCTGTAATCATATTGGAAGAGCACTGCAGCTTATTGTTTACGAGAATCTCCTGGATAATCCGGTGCGGGTTTTCTCCCTCTGATCAGCTAAGACAATCATTGCATGTAGGACAAACCTGGAGCGTTTCTCCAGGTCAGTTCATTTTTAGTATTTAATAGTTAATTTGTTAGTATAATTTAAGTAGTTTAGTTAGATATATATTAGTTTAGATTTGTAGTTAGAGTTAGTATATTAGTTGTTTAAGTTTAGTTAGTTTTTATTTTATTTCTTTTCATAAAATTATAAAATCAAAAAACAATAGTTCTCACTATCTTAGGACAGAATATAAATGAGTTTTTCAGGTTTTATTCAAATATGTAAATTGTAATTATTGTACATTTTGTGAATAAGATTTATTTTAGTTAGTAGTTAGATATTTAATTTTTTAGAGTTAGTATAGTATTAGATAGTAGATTGTATATATAGAATAGTTAGATTAGTTTAGTTTGTTTTAATAGTTATTTTGTTAGATTAGTTATTTTAGAGTAGTTTTCTTTTTGTTTTCTTAGGACCTTAGATCGACTAACAGAGCCGCTAAACCTGTCAGGGTCGTTCAACCCAAACGGCTTGGGTTATTAGACAACCCCAGACCAGTTCCACTCTCCCAGTTGACGGACAGTCAATTTCGCCCGTCAACAAATGGCGCTAGAAGGAGGGCTTGAAATTAATTAATGGCACGAGGCGGTCGCAAGACTCCTCCACCACCTAATCTCTCACCCATAGTGACTAGAATCCATTCAAATGATAATATTCCCCCTCAAACAACAATCACTTCAACCGACGATCCACGGATCATAGTTGAGCCAACAACCCCTAATCCTACAGGTGGTGACATACAAGAGATTGTCCGTCAATCTCTTATAAGAACTCATAGTGCCTTGGCCCATTTGAGGCAACCTAACTGTCCATTGGACCAACCTTTGGATTTCTCTGATATCAGAGAACAATTAGGAGGCACTGATCTCACTGTGAATCGTATAGATCCAATCCTAAACCCTACTGCAGAAGGATCTGGGATACCTCCTTCACCACCTCCTTCATCTCCTTCCTCTTCTGGAGGAGGTTCTTCAGACGAAGGCAGTTCCCCTTCTCATCCTTCCACACCCACTACACCAATGGAAAATCAGAACAACCCTGCTAGACCTTGGCTTGATCAGGATGCCGTAGTTGTACCTGGAGCTCAACATCCTTTACCTAAACACCCGGAGAAATGGCTTCCCAAGTTTGACCCTGACTCAAAACAGATCGCTAAAGATCACATTAAAAAGTTTATGTTAGCCATAAGACTCTGCAATGTCGAACATGAAGACTTTGTCTGTAGGTTGTTCCCCTATACTTTCGAGGGTAATGCATCCACATGGTACTTTACCCAACAAACCCATACTATCGTGTCTTGGGAAAAGTTTGAGTCATGCTTTTTGGAAAAGTTCGGAGACGGTAAGCCTTCAGAAGTCCTAGTCATGGATCTTTCTAGCTTAAGAATGAACACAAAAGAAAAAGTTAAATACTTTAATGAAAGATTCTTAACACTTACAAACCGAATCCCTACAGATTCCATGCCTGCCGAGAATCTTATAATAACATACTACACTAAAGCTTTGCATCAAAGTATAACTATTTGGGTTAAACGATCTAAGAAAGCCACGTTGTTAGAAGCCTTCGAGGAGGCAAGCCAGATTAGAAAAGATATACTTAGTCTTAAAGAATCTACTAGCAATGAAACAAAGACTAGTTCTTCTTCCAAAAGAAAGATTGAAATCCTCCCCAGACCCACTCAAAGTAAAACACAATCTGAAAGCTCTGATTTAGAAAATTTAACTAAAGTTGTTCAAAAACTGTCAAATCAAGTTATATATTTAAAAAGAACGACCGAAGAAGCTTCCTCGAGCAAAGGGCCTTACAAAACCCCGTTCCGGAAGCCTTTTCCCACCAACTGACCTATTCCAACCACCGAAGGCCTTAATCTATTAAGTCTACAATGTGCTCTACAAACAATTCTAGAAGCCCAAGATAACTTGATGCCTCCTGAGATTCTTGAGGAGGTAGTTGAACAAGAAACAGTTCAAGAAGAGGAGTCTTCTCCAAACATTTTTGGACACTTCTTGAATAGCATCTTTCAAGCTAACTTTGAGACAGTTCATCCTTATAATACCAGGAGTAAGACAACAAACAAACCTTCTTCCGAAAACACTACAACTTCGCCTCCAAAGCAATCTAAATCAGCTGAGAATAAACAAAGTAATGTGAACCCCAACTTAGATTATGATGTAGTTGAAGATCTTAAAAAGTTGAGAGCTAACATTTTTGTTTATGAGTTATTGAAATTTCCATTTCTGCTACAAAAAATGTTATAGAATATTTCAGAGAATCGCAAAAATGGTAATTCAAGCAGTAACAAGGTTGTGCAGAACAAAGTTCCCCAGAGGACTTCCACTAAAAACAATCCTGATCCTCAAGATAAAGGGAGCCTTCCTGTAAGTAATGTAAATAATGTAAATAATGTAGATAAAGTAGCTTTAGAAACTGCGAATAAAAAGCCTCAAGCTACCACTCTTAGTACTCGCAAAAATGTACCTCCATTTTTGTTAACTTTTGAAATCTTTAATAGAAACATGCAAAATTGTATGGTAGACTCTGGAGCATCATCCAATGTGATGACATGGTCTGTATGCCAGAAGATTAACACTGAAGTTGAACCCTCCACCGTAAAAATCATACAACTTGATTGGACCAATGTTAAAGTTATACGCGAACGAAAGAATGTGCTTATTAGATTATCATCTAACCCCAAGGTTCATCAGGTTATTGATATAATTGTTGTGGATATTCCAGAAGTGTATGGTCTGTTTTTAAGCAGGGATTGGTCAGAACAACTACACAGCTATTTCGCGACAGATTGGTCTCATATATGGCTTCCAGACAATGAAAATCCTAACAAGATCAAGGTAAATCGTGAATGCTACCTTAAGTTCATGGTCACAGATTTAAATGATCCCAACGAACCATTTACACCTTCTTCTAATTCACCCGAAGTACAAGGGATGGACACCTTTTTCAGCAATTTCATGGCCGAGGCTTCAGCTATCACCAATCCAGAACAACAATCTGAGATTATAGCATATGTGCAGCCAACAGCTTCCACGCAACGGTCTCATGTACGCGATGGAAATAAAATTTGGTCTCTTTATTTTGACGGGTCAAAGTCCAAAGAAGGAGCTGGAAAAGGCTGCATTATTATCAATCCGACAAGTAACAAAACATTGATTACATGTAGGTTGGAATTTGAATGTACTAATAACACTGCAGAATATGAGGCTTTACTGCAAGGTCTCAGAAAATATTTAGATATGAAACTTCAACTCAAGTCATTGTGTCAAGCGAGGGGATGATTATTGACCCCGAAAGGACTCAAGTCATCGCAAAACTTCCCCCTCCTACATCCAAAAAATCTATGCAGTCTTTCTTAGGTCAGATTAACTTTGTGAGAATATTTGTCTCCATCTTCTCTGAAATGGTCAGACCCTTTGTTATCCACAATTTTGGTCATTGTGATGGTGTTATGATAATGTCATGATGATGAAATATCAATCTCTTTCATAAGAATACTTTCCTGAGAAGAGTTGCACTTGTCTTCTTCCAGAAACTATGTTTTACAAGAATTTCACAGGCTGTCTATATAGCTTCCTGCGAGAATCCTCAATTCTTGCAGGCTGCATTAAGCTAAGGTGCGGATATTTCGCACTGTGTTCATGGCCAGGGTGCGAACATGTTTTTAAAGAGGAAAAAGATGAAGTTCTCGAGCCTTCTAGAAGATGTCCCTTTCCCAATATAGTAATATAGTAATATGTCCCTTTCCCATAAAGATGATGTCACTTTATTACATGATTCCTTGATCACATGTATACACTAGCTATTGAATACATCAATTTGTATTTACTTTGATTGGTTTGTTCTGTCATGATCTGAACGGAGCAAGAGCATCGGAGCGAAGCTTGGAACAACAAAGGCTTAGGAAAGCGTTCATAAGGTATGTCCATATTCCTTTATCTCTTAGTTCACTCAATAGGCTAGATCTAGGGAAAGAGTAGTATTCTTTCATGTTTTGTTCTAGATCTAGGTGGATCTAGGGAGATCAGTTCGTGTCCGCACTTACGGATTAATCCATAAACAATATTTGCGACTCCACTGGGGATCTTATTCCTTTGTCTTTTTGTTTTTTTGAATTTTCTGTGGCCATTTTCTCTATTTCGGTTATTCTTCTGTTTTGTCAGTGTTTGAGTCCTCAGGATACCCTAAGGGACCTTCTGGGTCTATAAGCCAACTTGGATTTTGCTTGCATTTTCAAAATTTTCATTAGTTTCAGGGATTCTCGCACTGTGTCCATTGACAGCCTGCGAGAACCTTTGAGGTTCGCACTCTGCTTATATATTCCAGTGCGAACTGTTCGAATTCTGCATTGAAGTGGCCTGCGAGAATTCTACATTCTCGCACTGTGTCCAAGGCTTGCCTGCGAGAAAAGTTTTGAAAATTTTTGAAATCAAGTTTTGACTTTATCAACTGCTTAGATCTGTTGATTTACACCTTTTTGACTTATTGGATCATTGGCTTACTTATCTTTTGCTTAGTTTGCTTGCTTGAACGGATCTAGGTTTTCAAGGTCTTTTCTTGCCTTTATAGCTTGACTTTCAATTTTTGGCTCTTATTGGCATTTTCAGTCTCTTTGATTTCTGGAGTTGAGTATGTTGAGTTAGCTGAGAACCAGTAATTGGCAGAGAGTCAAGTGTTTGGTGTTTCTTGTTTGCTTCTTGGTTCAAAAGGACATTTTTCATTTGCATTCAAGAACTCCTTTGGTTTGGTTTTGTTTTTGATTTCATTGAAAGAAGTGGCTAGGTTGTTTTGTTTGATTTGGTTTGATTTGATTTTCTTTTCTCATTACTCAGAGTTATTCTTGGAAAGTGAACGATTAGTTTTCTTTCAAGTTTTTGTTTTTGTCATTTCGAAAACATTGTAAAATCAAATCTTAGAGCTTGGAAGTATTGAAAAATACATTGAGAGATTGTTATTTGATAGTCGATTATTTGCATAGACATCTGAGAGGAAATTGTGCATTGCATTTGCATTGTAGTATTGAGATTGATTCGGAAAATATTCTCTCTCTCTCTCGTAACTAGGATTCATGGAATGAAAAAGATTATATTTCATCATTGTCCTTGCATTACTTGGGTCAGAGTCACACATCATGAGTTTCACTTCCGTTGCCTTTGAGTAATTAACAACCTTTAAGAATATTGCGTAATATTAAAATCAATCTAGTAACTTTTTCTAGGGCTCTTTACACCAACATATTAGCTAGGCTAGTGCTTTGGAG
>JZKD02S1268149.1:117214-140488 GCA_000966675.3 Picea glauca
TGCAACTGGAAGGAGGCTCCAACCCCCTAGTTTCTCAGGCTACAACTTGAGGGAAGCTCCAACTCCCCAATTATCTAGCTACAACCAGAAGGAGGCTACAACCCCCTATGTTCTCTAGATACAACCGGAAGGTGGCTACAACTAACTATCCTTGCCCCATCCAACCGGCCTGAAGTATAAGTAGAATGATGGAACCACTATCAACCTATCGCTATGAGATATACTACTGTACAACTATATCAACCTATACCATTGACCTGTATCCAATCTGTACGACTGCCTTGTAATCAATCTGTACCTGAACTGAACATGTATCTACAAAAATACAACGGATACGCAACCTATAATACTGCAGCCTGCGTATGTATGCACCCTATCTGTTATGCAGCCCATGTATGTATGCACCCTAACTGTTATGCAGCCTGCATATGCCTTCTAGAACTAGGGTTTCCTTTCACTTGAAAAAACTTCTGATCCTCTGTAACTTCTTTCACATAGATCTATAACCTGTCACTATATCCAGACTGTAACTGTACCCTGAACATGCATCCTCATTCACAAATACATGCTCTCAACCATGTACCATGAAAACCCTTAGCCATATGCCAAGAAATACAAGATGTGCCTCAACAAGAAGTATCAATGATAAATACACCAACACTGTGTTTCTGTATATCTGACTTATACAAAAGATCCCATGTAGCCACTAGTCTCTCTAGGGAGAATTCTCAAATATCCATTTCCATTCCTCATGCATACATCAAAATCCAACTATTCATAGAAATAATGACATACCTTTTGTAACAATGGATGGATTTGATGTATTGGAGCACTTTAGACCTTCCTAGAGATTGATCTCAAAATCTAGAACCTCTACATATTCATCTTCTCAAGTTTCCATGGCTTTACCAACATGTACTCACCCTATACACAACCATCCTGCATATGTATGCACCCTATGCGTAGACAACCCACGTACACGTACTCACCCTATACACAGCCATCTCGCATATGTACGGACCTTATACATAGCCAGCCCGTGTACATGTACTCACCCTATACATAGATAACCCACGTAGACCTTAAAAAATAGGGTTTTTAAATTCGCTGTAATTTTGAGAATTTCTCCATCAACCCTTCATGCTACCTCAGATGTCCACCACTTCAGATGTATCCACAAGTATTTGCAAGAAGATTTACACAAGAAAATAGATATACAATATGTACAAGTGAGTTAAATTTGCCTCTTATTTATATCTTCATGTAGCCTTACACTTTCCTTATTTTAGGGCTTCTTCATTTAAAATAATTTCTTTTGCAAAGAACTTTGACCCTTGGGGGCTTCTATAAGACTTATGAGGGGGTTCTCCAACCTCATATAGTCATAACTCTCTAACCGTGAGGAGTTATGTGATGTTCCACATACCACCAGAAATGGAATGACAAGGACTATCCGTCTAGGATAATTTCATTGACAATTTCATTGTCCTTCATCTCATTATTCCACAATTAAGCATGGGTTCTCTCACTCCGCAAAGCATATTCTCGTAAGGGATTTCACCATAAGGGGACCACTTTGGAGTTCATCCATATTTACTTCTTATCAACCATGACAAAACAATATTGAGTCATATTTACAACAAACAATCTTGGGTCCATTATCCAAACCTTTGTGCTACGGGGATTTCTTCAAGGGTTGACATCAATGACAACCAACATTAATCAGTAGGTTCGCAGGATTTGAACCTCACTGGAACAATAGATCCACGCATATTTGGACTTCGCCCTGGCGAAGTTATATGACCGTTGGAGGCACCTTGACCGTTATAATAACGCTCCAGAATAGTTATGAAATGCATTTATGGGCTTATGGACTACTTTTGGATGTTGAGACTATGCCATAATGGATAAGTTTACATTAATGGAAGCAGTTTCATGTCCATTGGAAGTGTTGGAGCCACCTTTTTCAGTCACTTCAAATTTTAATTTTTTATTTTTGAAATCAAAAGTTGGTCTTTATTTTTCTTTCATTTTCCACCAAAAGTCTCATAAGTCTCATCACGTGAAGCAACGATGGTCATTATACTCTTAAGGAAATATCTTTTAATCGTTTAAATGAATTTTCACTTTATATACCCCGGAATATCACATGTCGGGAGTTACAAATCACATAGTTTACAAGCCCTGATGCACGAAATTGCGAAATGACCTTAAAAATTTACTTAGGTTAGTACTGAGAGTAAAGATACTCTAAACCACAGTTAAGCATCGTTGGGTTTTCATGTCTCGACATTTGTTCGCTCCAAAATCCTTGCCGTCATAGCTCCGATAGGCAAAATCGCGAGACTTTTGCATAAGTTGCCCGGGTTAGTGTCAGTGGTAAATAGTTCTAGCCATGGTTAAACTCTGTCGAGAATTCGTAACTCGGCATGTTCTTCTCCCAGAAATTATAGATTCGAAGCCACGAGTCATGAAGTCATGATACAAATTAAATATTAACTAATTAAAAGACTTAATTCAGTTTATCTTCCAGTTTTAACGAAATCTAATGATCGCGATCTCGAGAAGTCGCGATATAAATTAAAACATGATTAATAAAACACCTAATTTGGTTTACATTCTTGCTTAACTAAATCTAATCATTGCAGTCTCAGGTTTTAGAGGCTCAAAAGGTTAGAATGAAAACTCCAGATAAGGCGAACGCCGAAAGGTTGATTAAAGTTTAAGAAATCTTAATTAAAGAAGCTAAACCGGCTTAATCAGTGTTTAATGCAAATGATAATAGGCACAATCTATGAGGTAAATTTAAATTTTCCTTGCTCCAACTTGTGTCATGAATCGTCAAAATTTATGGCATTAATGGGAAATAAGGTGAAGCGACAAGTAAGGATATGGTTTTTATTGCTAGATCTGTATCTAAAAATGATTTGACCATTCTGTTCATAAGGACGTCGATGTTTTAAAGGGTTGAAGATGTAGATATTTTTATTCAATATCACAAAACTCATTTATATTTTACGCATAGAAACTTTCCTTAGCAAATTGATTTCTGTATGTATATATATTTTTATCGCAGGAGAGCTAAACCAGAATATCCCGTCATGGCCCGACGAAAGGTGTCCAAGGCAAGTGCTGAGATTTCAGGACAAGGCTCGGATAACGTTTCTGATACTTCACCCCGAAGCGTCGATTCTGTCAGGACCTGGTCATATATTTCTGAGATTCTGCAGTCCGAATTGGTAGACTGTTCAGATGATTCCAGTGACAACGAAAAGGACGACTTGGCCACCAAATACAAGACCGTTTTCCAAGAAGAAATGCATAAAGCAGTTGTCAGGCCACAACTACTTCCTTACTATGATATGATTCGATGGGCGCTAGACCATGTAGATATCCCAACTAGAACCATCATCAACGAGCAGAAGGTCACTATTGGGACCTTTAGACCATAACACTTACAGAAGATGTACAAATTAGCTGCCATGCCAAACTTCACATACAATGCCGAATTTTTGGAGGATTTTAAATAGAAGGAATGTGAGCAATACAGTAAGAGCTTATCTGATTTGATCAAAGATTGGGTCTCACACCCCGCGAAGTTCAAGGTGGACAATAATGGTGTCTATTTAATCTCTTCTTTGGAACCACAGTTGAAATACATAGCGATGATGACCTGCAGATTATATGGGAGAGAGGACACCACACATTTCTTCCTCCAGTGGGTGCCTCTAATGCATACAATCACTGAAGGTTGTTCTTTCGACTGGGCTAGACTATTGTTAGATAGTCTAACCAATCGGATTACAGAATATTGAATGCAGAGGGCAAGTGGGAAAGCCACTTCATTCTTTATGTCCGCATATATCATGGACATCGTGTGTTTCATGACGCATTTTCACTTGATGAGCTGGAGCTGGGGTCCATCGGATGCTGAGCCTATCTATGTCTACCATTCAAAGCTTTGGGAGGACAAAGCTTCAGATTTCATATATGAAATTTTAAATTGGGTAATGGTACTGATGCATGTCACCATCTTCGGTAATCCAACACCTAGGATCTCAGACAACATCGCGTTAAATTTGAGCAGTGTGGCTGACTAGTATGTGGAAACATAATTTCCACACCTCAGGGTTTTCGGTGCCTTTGTTCCTCCGCATGCTCTACCATTATTTATACCAGATAGGATATCTTTTCGCGAGATCGCCAGGCAAACCGTGATCGGTGGTGTGAGAAAATAACTTAAAGGATATTCAAAGAAGGTATGGCCACCATTCCCTATTCATTTGAACACCTATTCTTTGTTAGATTTCGGGCATGCAAAGGATGAGGCAAAAGCCCCGGAAGATATTAAATTGGTTAACATCGAATTCAAGAAACACGATCCACACAGGGTCATGAGTAATCACTTAGCTAGTTGTGGACTTAAAATATTTGAGCACGAGAATTCACCCCATGATGACATTTTCCGAGGCACGAGATCTTATGCCAAGGTTTTGGCACTGATACAAGCCCTGTCACCCGAAGAGAGGGCCGACGTTTTCAGATTCCAAGAACATTGATGAAGTTGCCTTCCCCCAGTATTACAGGGTGAGAATCCAACGACCGTAGAGGTGCAACAAACGGAAGCCAAAGGCTCCAAAGATTCAACACCTAGCCAAGAATCACACCAGGACAAGAAAGAGCAAATTGGGGGCCCAAAGCAGGAGGTCGAGACTTCCAACCCTCCAAGAGAGATAACTTCAATTGTTACTCTAGGGAAATCATCTAAACAGGTCGGCAAGCCTATTGTTTCTATTACCCCCCTACAGTCCATGAAGGGGCCCCCAGATGTAGGTTGGGTTTTCGATGAAGAATTAATGCCCATAACAATGAAAGAGCTACCTCCGAATGAATTATTCTTTGATAAGAAGAGAAAGGCTGTCATGAAATAGGAATTTTATCAAGAGGTAGGTAAGGTAGCTAAGAAATTTAAAATCTTAGTCGATGGAAAAGATGTGAAGAAGCCAGAATTCATGACCCAAATATCAGGAACATTGGGGGCTTTCACTACAACAAAAAAATATTCATTCGAGACCCTAAAGGATCAGCTGAAACGAAAAAATCATTTGATTAAAACATTAGAGGCTAAACTAGCTACAACAGAGGCTGCTACCCAAGATCAGGTGAGTACAGGTTTGGAACAAGCTAGAGTAGCTGACCAAATGGAAATAGAGCGGCTCAAAGCCAATCTTGAACAGACACAATTGATGGCCCAAATGAGTCTGGAACAAGTAGGCCAGCAAGGAGAATGGATAGAGCAGCTACAAGCCAAATTAGACTTCGCCGAAAGCCAAGTAATCGATGTCGGGATATTTCAATCCCAAGCTATAGAGATCAGAAAAAGAGTGTCAACAGCTCAACAAGGTCTACTTGCTAAGGTAGAAATGATTCAAAACAACTACCAACTCATTGATCAAGTATCGAAAAACCTTACTCTTAGAGAAAAAGATGTTGGGGCGGACCGAGTTGCTTTCCAGGAGGCTATTATAGCCACAACGAGAAGGGAAACAGGTAGTAGTTCCATGTTTTCTATCTCGGAGCAGACTCGAGGTAACATATTGTTGAAAGAATGGGAGCGTGACATATCCAAAGGCAGACAACAAGTTATAGAAATAAGAAAATCTTGTGAAGAAACCTTCAGTTTTCTAGATGGAAGTTGGTTGGGTTCCGATGATGAAGGAAACACTGAAACACTGGGCCAAATCAATACAGCCAAGAATCTGCTCAAGATCAAGGAAAATGAAGAAAGAGAATTGGCTAAAATATCACAAATAACCCAGACAGACATAAACCAAATATATATATGGCTAATTAAGCCGAGTGTACAATTATGTTCTATCAGTGCCAAAGACCAACAGGTGGAGGAAAAGTTGCCAAAATTGGTGAAGGATTGTTACACTTTCGAGGACAACTATCAAGCAGAACCTTCTAAGTTGATATCCTAGCTGGTGGAAAAGTGCGTCATTTGCATGGAGCAGGTGAAGAGGCAGGTTTCCGGTACCAAATAAGGACAGAAACCAAGAATTGAAACGATTAGTCTCCTTTGTTGTAACCGAAAACCTTTGGAAAGTTTGAAATTCCATACTATAAAAATTTGTATAAATATACATTTTGTAGAAAGAACAGAGGGAGGGCCTATTTTGGTCAATTGTAATAGAGACGCTCTAATTTTTTAATATTAATACACGACAAATCTGAAGACTCCTAATTCTGTCAAGATTGTGTTATGAGTTTTTTCTCTCTGTAATTTCATCTTCAAATTTCATTTCGTATATATATGTTTGATGAATGTTTCGCTACAATTTAGTAAAACCTCTACTGTGGTGATTAATTTTAAATTGTCTATACCGTTTATAGCTTTTCCTCTGTATCGTCTATTAGTAGGTATAAGACCTGTGGACTCTGTAGATTTGTATATTTTGTACATTCGTCAGATTTCTTCTCACATTTTTCTTCTTTTGTTTATAGGGCGAGATTCTCCCTTGATAGGATCCTCGTGTTGTAAGCATCTTTATGTTTTTCTCACATTTTCACACACACATTTTTTAACGGATAACTCAGTTACGGGAAAAGGCCTTTGGTTTGCAATTTATCTTTAAACTTTTAATCAAATAGTTCTCTTTTATACGATTGAATTGAGACAACATCTAAAACCTTGAAAATCTCCTTTAATTTTACTGTTCCTCTATGACTATCCCTGCTATAAGACAACCTAATATTGAACCCGGTTTATCGGGCCAAACACATATCGCTCTGAACCTTTTCGATACTATTCTTAAAACAACCACTACCCGGGTAGAACTTGAACGTTCATGGGCTGCAATTGAATGGGATATAAACATCCAGGAATAGTTGGAAGCTAGACAACAACAACCTGCAAATCAACCTTAGCTTCCTTTCCCAAAGGTTGATGCTTTCCCTTCCTTTATCCTTTAAGCACTTTTGGATGCCTAGATACTGTACTTTCTAAGCCTTAAGTACAGACTCTGGAACAACATATTTTTGGTGTCGTTGCTGGGGATGGAGTGACGCAACCTTTTCCTTGGTTGAACGACATTTTTCATGTTTCACCCTTTGATAGTGACCAAAGAGTGAATACCTTCTAAAGGATTTTCTTATATTTCACTTGGCGAATCCAAATTTGAATAATATGGCATCCGGTCGAAGGAATACCAGACAAAACCTAGAGGGAAAACAAACCACGCCCGTTTTCGATCCGGAATTTTTTTTGAAAGCGAGAGGTTCTCTTAAGCCAACTACTATAGTATATCAGCTTAAGTACCCACAATACAAAACCAAAAGTTCTTCTAAACCTTCAACTTCACATAGTTCTCCACCCAAAACCATCAACCCAACCTCAGTTATCTCTGAGGCTAAAAGTGAAACCCATCTGCCAACCTTCGACGTATACAAAGGTAAAAGCCCTGCAGTGAATTTATCAAAGATTGATATCCCATCAACTCTTCAGTTAGATTTCATGACCTCACCAAGTCTTGAAGAGTATACCTTACGCTTAGATTCCATGCCCACAGGTTCCCTTGATTACATTTCTTGTAAATCCGAAGAGCCAAGTACTCGCATCACTTACCACCTGTCTTTGGTTTTCTCGTCTCACGAAGAAGCTAAAGATTCACTTATAGTGTTCTAGAACCCTCTATACAATACACCATTTCTCCATCCAGTAATACCGATGGCTCCCACTAGAGGAGGAGGTGGAGGGGTTTTTGGAGGGGGAGGTGGAGGAGTCTTAGGAGGTGGTGGGGCTCCAAGAGGAGGAATAGGAGGCCAAGGGCCTCTCCCCCATCCCAGAGTGTTCACTAAAGTGGTTGCGAGATATGCGCCTTTGGTTCTACCTGTCCCTCTACATGAACTTCCTAAAACTTATATAGAAAACTTACCTAAGTGTTGTTGGGAAAAACACCCTATGGACTAGCAAATAGAGTTCAGACTTTGCATGTAGATTTGACTGAATAGAAATTACTTTCTACCTACATCCCTAGATTTAAATCCCCTTTTCTCAGTAAATGCATGGAAATAAAGTTCATAAAATACATAAACTAATCAAACCATAGAAATTTCATGAATTGGGATGGGGAAAGCATTCTCTTTATTACTTAAAATGAGTCAACTTACAAAAGTTGAGACCGACCACTGCTCCTTGAACCTGATCTTGGGATCCTCTTCTTCTGTCCTTCAACTTCTTTGCTTTAAATCTCCTTTGGCATTAGAAAAGGCTAAAGGGTTGGGACAATGGAATACGTAAATGGACAGAGTTTCTTTTCTATATTTTTTCCTCCTCCAAATGGTACCCCTACCCCTTCTTTTATAGGCTAGAAGGAGCTAGGTCTTTGGATGAACCCTCGACCATGCATGGTCGGGAGTTTCAGTTAACTCACCCATAGATTTTTATTTCATCGACAACTTTCCTTTTTTCATGATTTTGTAGGTACACGTGGGCTATTGTGAGTCAGCCAGCGTGTACACGCATGCAGTAATGGGTTAGGGCGCGTGGGCCTTTACACAAGAGGATTTTCAAAGAGTTGTTCAATAGAGTTTTGGAAAAGAAGGGATATGAGTTGGCCTGATGCCATGTAAGCATGTGTGGTGCAATTTAGGGTTATAACAGATGCCCCTAATGTGTGAGGTCAGAAGAGCATCCGATGGAAGAAATACATTACCAATCTTTACTGATGTGCCGAACGATTGAGCCTAAGGATCAGGAACTAGGAGGTGTCGTCTGCAAAATAAAAAATGTCTCACCGAGGCGGGCATACCCATGCTTGAGATAAAATAGAAACATGGCTACCAATCAAATACACTGTAGATCCATGTCAAATAACTATAAAAAGTAGCCACAAACAATACACAACGGAGCTACATCTCGAAATCAGAAAGATATACATATAGAGTATCCATCTTCCAGAAGCTGATTCGGCCTCATGGCTAGAGATGAGATCTTCAGATCTCGAGAAACAACTTCAAAATCTTCAAAACTTAGGTAGGAGTGTAATATGAGTGTATGACTGCACTACCCAGAGGTCTTCGCTGGCTCGTCGGTCATTGATGTGATAATCTTGATGATCAGACTGAAGGCTTCAATGATTTCGAACAAGGACTTGATTGGATATTCGGGATGGTCGTGTATGCGGACAAGAGAAATTTTACAGAGGGACTGACTCAGGATTAGTGACAAAATTCCCTTGGAAAATAGCACGACACATGATGAGACTCAGGAAACATATATGTTAATCATAAGTCTACAAAGCAGGAGGCAACACAAACTCTCCATATGTTTGGAAGAATAACCAAACGGTGGAGGACACAACTCTATATAGCAAGAAAATATTCCTAAGGTCATACTACATCCCATAGTCTGATGATCAACCGAACAAATGTGCTTTATCCAAGGGAGACCCATTATGCTACGAATAAAGAAAATACTTTTCCCATCCTCTTTTTGGGGTATATTTGTTTTTTTTTTCTTTTCGATAATTTTGGAAAGAGAATAAAGGAAGATTACGTTACAATGGAGGAACGAGTATTGAAAACATACAAGCATAAGGCACAAGGACAAGACTGATGTTCTGGTAAAATGATACTCAGGAAAAATCCCCCGGCGGCCAAAGGTGTTAAGACGCAGAAGCAAACTGTCACAAGGTTGGTGGATAAGGTATGCAAATGTGGTTGATAAAACACACAATGGTAACGTCCTTCGATGTAAGTTTAACGAGCCCAAAGAAGGTAAGCTCGGTGGTTTTTCATATTTAGAGAGTCTGAAAAAACATAAAAGGAGACTCCATTGGGGTACCTTTTTTGAAGATAGTCTAGTCGGTTCGAAAAAGGGATAAACTAGCACCGATTAGACGTCGATTAAAAACCATTTTAACGAGTGTGACAAGGACAAGATCGCTCAACTATTTTTTCACTTTTATGGAGTATGAAAAAAGCTTAACTATGGACTTTGTAAGGAATATTATTTTGGACCAATTTAACGAGTGTGAAAGAATAAGGTCACTCGACGATCTTTTCAATTTTAGGGAGTCTGAAAAGAGCTTAACTATGGACTCCATTGGGGTTTCTTTTTCGTAAGTTTAGTCCCCCAGGCTCGAAAAAGGGATAAAATTATACCTGATAGTACTCTTGTAAAGAACAAAAATTCGATAGAGTATACCTTTGTTCGTACAATTGACCGTCTGGACCGAAAAAGGGGTAAACTACCACTGGACAGACGTGACTTCAAATTTCAGTTTAATGAGCGTGAAGGGCCACAAGATCGCTTGGAAATATTTTCATGTTTAGAGGGTTTGAAAAGGACTTAAAAGGAGACCCATTTAAGGAACGTTCTTCTGGACCAATTTAACGAGTGTCAAGAAACAAGGTCACTCGGAAATCTTTTCATCTTTAAGGAGTCTGAAAAGGGCTTAAAGAAGACTCCATAATGGTTACTTTTCTCAGTTAATCCAGACGAGATTGAAAAGCATACATACAGTCTCACCGGATGTTTCTTTTGGATCTCAAAGCAAGCTTGAAAAACAAAAAAGGTAGCCCATGATCGACACTTTGTGGGTCGATGTCAGGTATCTCTTCGTAAGACCAGGCAAAAACGTTGCGGAATTCTTTGAAAAGATCCGTGTAAATTTGAATCTCTTCGGGGGAGAAATCTGCTCCGACGAATACATTTTCCACGATGCCAGGGTTTCGGGAGATGTTGATGGGTATAGTTTCAGTGATAGTTTCCATATTTCCCTCAACATAAATTTCCTGTGTAGCTAAGAGATTAATAGAACATGGCTGATCTCCCGTTATGGTAACGGTGAATTCTCTTGCTTCGATTCGGCTTAACTATGGGAGAAAATATGATCTGTGATGAAGATCTTCCCAAGGGTTTTCCGGACTAGTCATTGCTTCGATTACTACTTCATCAGAAGGCAATACTAAGTCTAACAAATCGACGTTAGCGAGAGAACCCTGAGCCCAAATAGGCTCTAGAAGTGGATCTAACTCTTGTGCAGGAGTCAGATCAGGGTTAGCTGAAGCTTGCTGGACTAAAGAGTATGCTACCTCAGTGGCAGACAAGGGCATGGACATGCCTGGGTTCCTTTTCTCATCCATCATGGCTAATGGGGAAGGAAAAATCCAAGGATCCTCAAAGTAAGTCGTGCAGAACGACGAAACTTGAAAAATATCAACCTTATGATGATTAGATATAAATTTGATATCGTCGTGAGGAGGTGGGTAATCGAAGGTACCCATCAAGGATGGGCACAAACCAACTCCTACGTTAATGACACCTGGTTGAGGATTATCAATCATCGGGACCGTGGATGCCCCCAAAGCTGGGTCAGGTCTGGAGAAAGACAATTGATCGATGGTCACTATCCGACCCCCATGTGGAAACAACAAGACTCAGAAAAATGTAGCAACCACAGCTTGCATAGCATAAGTCCAACTCCATCCTAACAAAAGGTTATAGTTGAGGGGAGCATCGACTACCTCTACTTCGACACACACGATTTTCCCTCCTAACTGCAAAGGGAAAGGAGGAATGATGCCATGTGGTCGGAATGAATGATCGTCGAAAGCAGTGAGGAGAGTAGGTGATGGAGACAAAACAGGATGGCCAATGGCCTTCCAGCATGCTAATGACATAATGCATGTCGAGGTGCCCTCGTCGACCACCGTGCGGAAGATATTCCGAGTAAAAGTTTTCGTGGGATGAGCCACTACTATCTGAAATCCTACGTGGTAAGGCAGACGAGGTTTTAAGTCAGTTGTATCTAACATGATGGTGGCCGGATTACAGGTCTCAGTAGAGCACAAAGAGGTTAACAAGGCTTTCCTCTGAGCATGGAAGCTTTGGAGGACCTCCAAAGCAGACATCACACAAGGGGTTTGTGATAAATCTTCCACCACAGAGTAATTTTGGGCGGCCCTTGCGTTTGGGTTGTGAGAAGATTTTTTAAATGCACCCTTTGGAATGCATGTCATTGCTTCTCCTAATGTCTTCTCAATCTGTAGAGGAAGAGATGGGAGATCAACTTCTTTACCCTTCTCAGAAGCACTTGGTTTACTATAATTGTGTGCTCTAGTTGATATTAAAGCATCACCCCTAACCATATATACGTTCGTGGATGAGGGATTGTTTGGAGGTGGGAAGGTTTCTTGGCTTCCCCCCTCTGTGCTTGTAGAGGCTTGAGTTAGATTTTGCCCATGTTGAAAGGGATTAGTCAACACTGCTTGTTGTTGCTGTGTGACAAAATTTTGGGCCTCTGCAAGTCGAGGACAACGATGGGTTGGGTGGTCTTCCGCGCACAAGTTGCATGGATACCTCGCTTACGTTTTTCTATGTTGTCCATGCCAACATTATCAGTGGTTTTTTTATCCCCCTTACCCTTCTTTCATTGTTTTTTATTCCCTTTAGGCTGTTGGGTGGCCTTTGGGTTAGTCGACTGCACGGTGTGTACTTCCGACGTTTGGGTAGGGGGAGTAGCCAAAGTAGTAGTTTGGATGGCTGCTATGTGTTGTATGGATAACTATTGCAACTGCTTTGTCAATTGCTCAGTGGGCTTGGTTTGTGTTGAACCAACAATACCATCGGCCTGTGGTCCAGCTCTCTATCTAGTTTTATCCAGTATCGAACGTGGTGCATCTGGCAAGATGTTGTATAATAAACCAGACTGAGAATAGATGAGCTCAAACTATTGATCCCTCATGATGGCATCTTCTTCGGAGAAAACTTTGGATGTCACGACGTCTTTGGATAACTATGGGACCAAAGACTTAAGGAACCACTCAAGTAGGAATGCTAGTGGACTGGTACCTTGATTAAACTCTTCCGGTGTCTCCACTCTCGGATCTGATCAGAGATATGGTCTGCCGTTGTCTATTCGAAATTGACGAGCAACTCTATGCCAGCGTCGTATCTCACAGGTAACTGGAAATGGTTAAGGAAGGCCATCGCCAGTTCACCAAAATAAGAGTATCTTGAGCGATCGAGCTCAATGTACCATTTCGCAGCACTCCCAATGAGAGTACGTTGAAACAATCACAACTATACAGAGTCATCTTTCAATGAGTTAGATGAGAACCAAAGATGAAAGGTAGTCACATGATCACCTGGATATTCATTAGGCTTGGCCTCTAACTTTGGAATGTCTGAAGGAAACTTCATCGGCATAGGAGGCCAACGTGGATCATGACAAATAGGATCATTCAAAAACCGTGTCAAATCTAGCAAGTGTAAAGTCACCATAAATGGTAGTTTGGGTTGCTGCTGATAACCTGGGAAAAAGGGTCCTGGAGTTTGACTGGCACCAGGTTGCTTGGAAAAGTTTGGCTGCTAGCCCGTATTCTGGTAGAAACCAAGGCCCTGACCAGCGTAAGGATTTTGCATCTGTGGAGAGATCATCGACTGATTTCCCAAAAATGACATAGAGTGTTGGGCATGCATTGTATTCGAAGGACTTTGGGAAGGATTACCCCATGCCAGTCCCATGGGGAGAGGCATAGTAGTCTATCTGGGGTTCCATTGACTGTGGAAAGAATTACCCCAGAACAACATTCCGTAGGAGGGAACAGATCCCTGTCCTAAATTCCAAGGTCCTGCTATGTGTGCCCCCTGTGCAGGAATAGTACCTTGCGCAGGAGTAGATTGTCCAAACATGGGGTTGCCCCCAGTCGGGAAAGCGGCTGATGAGAATGTGTTGTTACCAAATGTTTCGTTCCAAGAAAATGTTGTCGAACCTACCGGCATACTGTGCGAAGGTGGTCCCTGACTCCCTACTCCAAATAAACTATTGTGTGTAGGTTGCCTGACGGATTGCTGATGTGAACCACCGAGCGAAGGGGACGAAGGAGGGATATGACCTCTTGCATAAGGAAAAGAGTTAAAAGGGACAGGAGTTCCCCCAAAGTGACCTTGCAGAGGAGCGCTAGAGATCCCTGCCCCCAGACCCAAAGTCTGTAAAGTGGAGTAGGTTAGTACAGGACTTGTACCCAAACTAGGCATACCGTATGAGAACGGAGGGCCTGTCGCACTAGGTGTGAAGGGGGTTGTGGCCGCCACCATAGACGGGTTCAGTCCACTGTGTGACGTAGTTGCAGCTGAGACCATGGTGGCTCGAACTGACAATGGTAGGTTAGGATATGACTCTCTTGTGGTGAAAATCGTGGTGGGAATTGAAGAATTCCCAGAAGAAGCAACAACATTTTTTTCCATTTTTGTGTGAGGCATTGTCTGACGTTCATGAAATTGGATTGGTACAATAAACGGTGCCAAGATATCAGTGGTTGGGGTTTTAATCGATCCAAGAGAGGTTGCTTCAAGGTCCAAAATGGTCGATTCTTTTGGGGGTCATTCGGGCACAATGGTTTGTAACCTGGTCGCTTCAAAAGACCCTTGTTGGTCTAGCTTCCACCTTAATGGTGGCGGGGGTGGCTCCAGTGTAACCGGCGGCAGTCCAAGAAGCCTTCGTGACCGGCAGAGCTTGGGATCCTCCACTGTGTGAGAATATCCAAGACACTCTAAGGTAGTCTATACGTTCAAAAGTAACTCACACTAAAAAAGAAGTCCCTAAGAGATAAGACAAGCAATCACTAAATTATTTGGAAGAACAGTTACAATAACCAACACTAGAGCAACTTACCGGTGCAAGTGCAACTCGAAAACAGAAGCACCCTCCGGGTATACTCTGTAAAGCATGGCCCGATGTATGTCCTAGGTACCACAGTATACCCCCACAGACACATGTGTATGTCCCTAAAAATATTGGCAACTAGGTTGCCAGCACGCGAATAGTCACCAGGCGGGTACAGTCAAAAGTTGGGTAGACCATAATGAGAAGGGTATCGAGCCCAAAACCTGTCAAGGGTATCGAGAGAAAATGTTATGGAAGACAACTGATGACCTCGAACGGATTCGAGAGCCATGAAGCCCCATGGAAAATGAAAACGACGGAATCCCAAAACAAGCCCTCTATATGTGTTCTCCACTACGATTGGTCCGGCTTTGGAGGGGTTATCTCCGCTACCTTTCCGCATGCGACCTCATGTTTATCCCCTATGTTAGAGGGGGGTCCCAGATAAATTCCACAAAACTGGACTTAGACACTCCCTATCTCAGACTCCAATGTTTGGTTTTGAATGGTCTTGAAGAGTTTCCTCTCCAACCTAATCCAAGGCCCTAGTCCTGAACTAGTTTGTGAACCCTACAAACATAAAAGTCTAGTAGATTTTAACATTAGCGTTGCTTTTATGGATTTGTCTTACATCAAGGGGTATGAGGGTGAAAATGATGATGTGTAAAATATGAAAGGAAAAAATGAATAAAAAAGATGGAAACAAAACTTTTATTGAATGCAAAATTTCAACAACTTTTCACAAAAAAAGATTTTTAATTTTTCTAAGATTTTGGACAGCAAAATCAAAGGAATTTCACTCGACTACGAGCTACTTATGATGTAAATGAACTTGAAAAAACTTATGAAATAAAAGACTTCTCCCTAGCTAATGATGCAGAAAGACACTCTTCAACCAAAGAAGAAAACATAAAGAGATTTTTTTATTTTATTTAAGTGCTAGTAAAGCAAGAAAGGGAAAATACCGACAAGCAAAAAACCAAGAAAAAAAATTATGGCTTAAAGCACAGATCACAAAGAATCAAATTAAAGAATCATACAATTGCAATTGTAAAAACAATGACTCTCACGTTTGTCTAAAAACCATAAGAAAACAAATTTTTTTATTGATTTATTATTTTTCTGGCAACGTTTTAAATGAGAAAAAGCAAGCTAAGGATAAAAATAATCCTAAGCTTCTGACTGTTCAAACATAGATTCAAACACATGAGAGGAATACTTCTTATCAAAGGAGGGGATGACTGCCCCAACTTGAACAAAAAGTAGCCTGTACAAGCACGCGACTGTCACTCAAATAGAACGCGTGCGAACGTGTGCTGAACAACAACAGAGGGCGTGTACACACGGGCTGACCTTGTACAGGCCGCGTGTATATCTAAACTATAAGGAAAAATATGAAAATAGATATACCATACTAGGAAGAGACCTATGGTATTGATAACCAGGATCCCTTGAAGGCTTGGATACTTTTTCTAACAGAAAAACAAATAATGCAAGGAAAAATAATAAGGCAAAAAACAATCTGAGATAGGACTGTTAGCAAACAAGACTCAGACAGAATTCTAGAAAACCCCCTGAGAATGTGTGATTCTGAAAGGGAAGAGGAGGACTTCCTCTAAGGTTCTCTGAACTCCTACACTCTACTGCTATCTCTACAACTAGCGTTCACACACAGGCTGTAAGAGGATAGGGCGTGGGTACACATGTGTAGGTCTTCTGCAGGCCGTGTGTACCTCTTTGTGTCCCGAAAAACACAGTCAAGCAAAATTAAGGGAAAACTAGTATGGAAAACCAGACTCCCTGCTAGCTCAGACCTTACAGAAATGAAAAAGAAAGACAAGCAAGAAAAAACTAGTCTTTAAACAACCCAAAAACTTAAATAAAAATTTCAGGAACCCTAAAGAGTATTCTCCCCAGTATGGTCACCAATTCTTTTGTTGGGAAAAACAACCTACAGAATAGCAAATAGAGTTCAGACTTTGCATGCAGATTTGACCGAATAGAAATTACTTTCTACCTACATCCCTAGATTTAAATCCCCTTTTCTCAGTAAATGCATGGAAATATCCACTTACCTTGTCACCAGCGTTTGATGTCGATCCTCCGTTGTGCTTGATTACTTGTTCGCAATGCTCCTTCCAAAGATGACCTGCACTCAAGACAAACAACAACTATGCATGCATGCTACTTCTATACTAACGGGTTAGAAATCAAGCATAAACTAATCAAATAATAGAAAGTTCATGAATTGGGACGGGGAAATCATTCTCTTTATTACTTAAAATGAGTCAACTTACAAAAGTTGAGACCGACCACCGCTCCTTGAACCTGATACTGGGCTCCTCTTCTTCTGTCCTTCAACTACTTTTCTTTAAATCTCCTTTGGAATTAGAAAAGGCTAAAGGGTTGGGACAATGGAATACGTAAATGGGCAGAGTTAATTTGCTATATTTTTTCCTCCTCCAAATGGTACCCCTACCCCTTCTTTTATAGGCTAGAAGGAGCTAGGTCTTTGGATGAATCCTCGACCATGCATGGCCGGGAGTTTCAGTTAACTCACCCATAGATTTTTGTTTTGTCGTCAACTTTCCTTTTTTTGTGCTTTTGTAGGTACACGCAGGCTGTTGTGAGTCAGCTAGCGTGTACACATGTGTAGTAATGGGTTAGGGCGCATGGGCCTTTACACAAGAGGATTTTCAAAGAGTTGTTCAACAAAGTTTTGGCAAAGAAGGGATATGAGTTGGCCTAATGCCAGGTCAGCATGTGTGGTGCAATTTAGGGTTATAATAGATGCCCCCTAATGTGTGAGGTCATAAGAGCATCTAATGGCCGAAATACATTACCAATCTTTACTGATGTGCCGAACGATTGAGCATAAGGATCAGGAACCAGGAGGTTCCATCTGCAAAATAACAAATGTCTCATAGAGGTGGGCATACCCATGCTCGGGATAAAATAGAAACATGTCTACCAATCAAATACATTGTAGATCCATGTCAAATAACTATAAAGAGTAGCCATGAACAATACACAATAGAGCTACATCTCTAAATCAGAAAGATATACATATAAAGTATCCATATTCCAGAATCTGATTCGGCCTGATGGGTAGAGATGAGATCTTCACAGCTCGAGAAACAACTTCAAAATCTTCAAAACTTGGGTAGGAGTGTAATATGAGTGTACGACTACACTACCCAGAGGTCTTCGGTGGCTCGTCGGTCATTTACGTGATAATCTTGATGATCAGACTGAAGGCTTCAATGATTTCAAACAAGGACTTGATTGGATGTTCGGGATGGCCAGGTATGTGGACAAGAGACATTTTGTAGAGGGGCCGACTCAGGCTTAGTGACAAACTTCCCTTGGACAATAGCACGACACGTGATGAGACTTAGGTAGCATATATTTTAATCATAAGTCTACGAAGCAGGAGGCAACACAAACTCTCCATATGTTTGGAAGAATAACCAAACGATGGAGGACACAACTCTATATAGAGAGAAAAGCTTCCTAAGGTCGTACTACATCCCATAGTCTGATGATCAACCGGACATATGTGCTTTATCCAAGGGCGACTCATTATGTTGCCAATAAAGAAAATACTTTTCCCATCCTCTTTTTGGGGTATATTTGATTTTTTTGTTCTTTTCAATAATTTTGGAAAAAGAATAAAGGAAGATTACGTTACAATGGAGGAACGAGTATTGCAAACATACAAGCTCAAGGCACAAGGACAAGACTGATGTTCTAGTAAAATGATACTCGGGAAAAATCCCCCTGCGGCCAAAGGTGTTAAGATGCAGAAGCAAACTGTCACAAGGTTGGTGGATAAGGTATGCAAATGCAGTTGATAAAACACACAATGGTAACGTCCTTTGATGTAAGTTTAACGAGCCCAAAGAAGGTAAGATTGGTGGTTTTTCATATTTAGAGAGTCTGAAAAAACATAAAAGGAGACTCCATTGGGGTACCTTTTTCGAAGATAGTCTAGTCAGTTCGAAAAAGGGATAAAATAACACTGATTAGACGTTGATTCAAAACCATTTTAACGAGTGTGACAAGGACAAGATCACTTGGCTATTTTTTCACTTTTAAGGAGTCTGAAAAAATCTTAACTATGGACTACGTCAGGAATATTCTTCTGGACCAATTTAACGAGTGTGAAAGAATAAGGTCACTCGATGATCTTTTCAATTTTAGGGAGTCTGAAAAGAGCTTAACTATGGACTCCGTGAGGGTTTCGTTTTCGTAAGTTTAGTCTCTCAGGCCTGGAAAAGGGATAAAATTATACCTGAGAGTACTCTTATAAAGAACATAAATTCGATAGAGTATACCTGTGTTCGTACAGTTGACTGTTCGGACTGAAAAAGGGGTAAACTACCGTCGGACAGATGTGACTTCAAATTTTAGTTTAACGAGCGTGAAGGGCCACAAGATCGCTCGACAATCTTTTCATGTTTAGAGGGTCTGAAAAGGGATTAAAAAGAGACTTGTTTAAGGAACGTTCTTCTGGACCAATTTAACGAGTGTGAAGAAACAAGGTCACTCGAAAATCTTTTCATCTTTAAGGAGTCTGAAAAGGTCTTAAAGAAGACTCCATAATGGTTACTTTTCTCAGTTAATCTGGACGAGATCGAAAAGCATAAATATAGTCTCGATGGATGTTGAACACAAAATACGACACCACGGTGATTGAACACAAAATACCCCTGAAGCTTGGTGTCAAACCCTTTAGACAAAAGCTCAGATAGATCAATCCTATATTATTTCATGTGGTCGAAAAGGAAGTTAAAAAACTGTTGGATGCAAAAATAATAGTACCTCTGAGATACTCTGATTGGGTAGCAAACCTGGTCCCGGTCAGAAAGAAGAGTGGGGAGATTAGACTGTGTGTTGATTTTAGAAATCTGAATAAGTCCTCCCTCAAAGATAACTACCCTCTACCCAAAATGGATCACGTTTTAGAAAAGGTATTTGGGGAAAATAGGATGTCTATGATCGACGGTTTCTCTGGGTACAATCAAATTGCCGTAAACGAAAATGATAATGAAAAAACAACTTTCACTACTCCTTGGGGTACTTTTATGTATGATAAGATGCCTTTTGGTCTAATGAATGTATGTGCCACTTTCCAATGTGCTATGGACATCGCTTTCATTAGTGAACGAGACAAGTTCATAGTCATCTATCTGGATGATCTGACAGTTTTTTCTAAGTCTGACGAAGATCATTTGATACATCTCAAACAGAGATTTGAAAAATTCCGCAAGTTTGGTTTAGCTTTGAATCCCAAAAAGTCTCACTTCGCCATGCAAGAAGGTAAACTCTTGGGCCATATTATGTCTAGGGATGGAATTAAAATTGATCCTAAGAGGGTTGAAGCAATAGATACTATAAATATTCCTAGAAATGTAAAAGAAATTCAATCGTTCTTAGGAAAAATAATTTTTTTAAGGAGATTTATCCCAAATTTCGCTGAAATCGTAAAATTGATCATATGTATGCTGAAGAAGAAAAATGAAGTAAAATGGACAGCATAGGCCAAAGCATCATTCACCCATATCAAGAAAGTCATAAGTGAGGCACTTGTCCTGGCAAGCCCTGACTACCTAAAGGAGTTTCTTATTTTCTCGTTTTCCTCCGAGCACACGCTTGTTGCAGTGCTCCTTCAGAAAAATGAGGAAGGTTTTGAGCAACCGATAGCCTTTTTTAGTAGGAGTCTTAGAGACGCAGAAATGAGATGTGATATAATGGAGAAGAAAGCGTACGCTATGGTAAAGGCATTGAAAGCATTCAGAACCTATGTGCTACATTCTAAGATAATTGCGTATGTACCTACCAGTTCTGTAAAGGATATTCTGGTTCAATCTGATAGTGATGGAAAAAGGGGTCATTGCCTTGCCAAAATCCAAGAATTTGACCTGGAAATAAAACCAACAATATTGGTAAAAGGACAAGGTTTGGCCAAACTCTTAGCCGAATCTAATTTCAGAGCTCTTGGTATAAATAGCCTACATGGATGTGAGGAAGGTGCGGACATGGACGAGCTTGATGGGCCAACAAGAGAAATCAAAATTGAAGAGAAGTTTGTCTCATCAGACTGGTACAAAAACGTAGTGTCCTACCTGCTGACTTTAAAATGCCCGAGCGACTTATCTCCATCCAAAGCCAGGACATTAAAACTGCACACAGTCAAGTACTGTATTTATGAAAATCAACTGTATTGGAAAGACCCACTTGGCTTCTTGTTGGTCTGTTTAGTCGAATCAGAAACAGAAGGGGTCATAAGCGAGTTCCATGGAGGAGTATGCAGGGGACATCATGCTTGGAGAACAACAACTTACAAGATCCTGAGGGCTGGGTATTATTGGCCAAAGCATTTCTCAGACATTAATGCCAAGGTCTGAGCCTGTAACCCTTTCCAACTATTCGCAGGCAAACATAAACTCCCAACGCTACCTTTGGTTCCGGTCAAAATGGAAGCCCCTTTTTAGCAACGGGGGCTAGATTTTATGGGTGCGATTAATCCCCATTCTAGCTCCCAACACAAATGGATCTTAACTACCACAGATTACTTCACTAAATGGGTGGAAGCTATTCCAACTAGAAGGGCAACAGATTCGGTGGTGATAGACTTCCTAGAAGACAACATTTTGTCTAGATTCGGTTTCCCCCGAAAAATAGTCACAGATAATGCCCAGTCTTTTAAATCTATGGCTATGATCAACTTCTGCCAGAAATACAATATTGTACTCGGTCATTCCATGGCTTATTATCCCCAAGGAAATGGACTAGTTGAATCTTCAAACCAAAGTCTGATAAATGTAATTAAGAAAGTGTTGGACAATAATAAAAAGTCTTGGCACATACATTTGAAATACGCCTTATGGGTGAATCGGATAGGCACGAAAAAATCTATCGGAACCTCGCCTTTCCAAATGGTGTACAGGATTGATGTGGTATTATCGATAAATCTAGCGCTTCCCGTGATGAAATTATGGCAATATGAGAAAGAAGAACCGAATCATGTCACCGGAAGGATAAATCAACTAATTAAAGTGCAACAACACAGGGTTGAAGTAGATGAAAGGTTGCAGAAATACCTAGATGACATGAAAATGTTATTTGACCGTAAGGCAAAAGATAGAGAGTTTCTCCCGGGCAATTTGGTCTTGAGATGGGATGCTAGGAAGGAAGATTCAACTAAACATGGTAAATTTGACCACATCTGGTATGGACCATTTAGAGTTGCAGCTTCCGAAGGAAAGAATTCTTTTCTATTAGAAAATCTAGAGGGTGAAATCCTCAACGCCCTTGTCAACGGGCGTTATTTGAAACATTATATGCAATAATCAGTCGCCAAAAAAAAAAACAAAAAAAAAACCATATATATATATATATATATATATATATAATTTTCCCCTATATATACCGGTTTTTTTTTCTTTCCATTTCATAATTTCCTTTGGTAAGTATATTTTCAACAATAATAAATTTGGTCAGTGATTTTATAGAGATGGAGATACAGAATTTTCAATACAATCAACACTTTTATAAACCTTGATATTCGTCGTATTGTTCTCTTATAGGTTTTCGGCTTGCAGTCAAAATGAGAGAAAAAGTAAACATAACGTCATATAACGGAAAATAAATTCGCCTAAACAGGTGATACAAAAGGTTTTCATTATTTAAAAAAAAATGAAAATGGACAGTAAGTTAAAGGTAGGATTTCATGAAAATTTTTGTTCTTAGAAAAAATGAAGGTTTTCAAGAGAAATAGGGATGATATCATGAATATAATGTTTTCACTCGACTAGTTATTAAAAGAACAACTACTTGCTCTAGGTCCTACAAATTTTCACTTAAAATAAAGGTAGGAGGTAGTTAAAATAGCCAGAGGCCTCTCCGAAAAAAGAATTTCAAGAGTCAGTTTTAATTTCTTTTTTTGACCCTTGTCTTTCAGTTTACAGATCTCTATCCATCACCCTTCTTTTTGTTTTTAGATTTACCTTCTTGAAAAGCCAAACATCTTTCAGGGTTTGCATACATAGAGAGAAAAGATTACGTTTCAACTTTGAAAGATTCAAAGCATATTTTGGAAAGCAAGCTAGTCTTCACAACTCCTCAGTCTCTTACTAAAAAATGTTATGCATAGATTGATCCTGACTATTCTAGGTTTTTCAACAGTTTCAAAGGATTGAGGCTTTCTCAAATAGAAAAACCCTAGAATTAATTTTTCCCTTTTTCCCTTCGAACGAAGGTGTTGTGAAAGTTAAGGGAAGGTTGGTACTGAGTAAGCAAAGTAAGTTGACAGACCTACAATGAAAAATATTACACATATATCATCCCTCATACAAACTGATTGCCCCCACTTCACGCTCTAAAAAGAAAATTATAAGACATATGGTGAAAGGAAATTCATAAATGATTGCCCCCATCTAGTCCAAAAAGACGATGAAAGGAAATTCAGAAATGATTGCCTGTTAAGCCCTAATATTAGCTCATTACCCCTTAATTGGGGCATATTAGATTAGTAATGTTATTTTATTTATGTCGGATTTAGGCCATTAGTTGTAATTTAGATTAGTAATGTTAT
>JZKD02S1268149.1:143061-170784 GCA_000966675.3 Picea glauca
CCGAACTCATGAAGGCCATTATGAATTTTTGGTCATGCCTTTTGGCCTTACAAATGCACCTTCCACATTCCAAGGGTTGATGAATTCCATTTTCAAGCCCTTCCTTTGAAAATCTATATGTAGGATTTCATCCCGACTGTTGCATCTCGTTGCCTTTTGTTCTTATGATATAGGATCAATCCCATCCGGTTGTGGCATGGAACCGTCATATCTGCTTTAGAAGTGTCGCAACTTGGTGGTAGAGCTTACCAAAACATGGATGCCCTAGGTAGGTCCTGGTTGCATTATGGTGTACATGTCATTTCTAACAACACTGTAGGCTCGGGAGTTCGTATAGTCTTTCCTGAATACGAGTGTGAGCCTCATTCGCATGGGTCTTTTTTACTCTTTGTCTTACCCTCCTGACTCCCGAAACATAACGGGTCTCCTTTTAAGCCCTTTTCAGACCCTCTAAACATGAAAAGATTGGCGAGCGATCTTGTGATCTTTCATGCTCGTTAAACTGGAATTTGAAGTCACGTCTGTCCGGCGGTAGTTTACCCCTTTTTCGGTCTGGACGGTCAACTGTACGAACAAAGGAATACTCTATTGAATTTCCATTCATTAGAAGAGTATCCTTAGGTAATATTTTATTCCTTTTTCGGGCCTGAGGGACTAAATCTACGAAAAAGAAACCCCCTCAGAGTCCATAGTTAAGCTCTTTTCAGACTCCCTAAAATTGAAAAGATCGCCGAGTGACCTTATTCTTTCATGCTCGTTAAAATGGTCCAGAAGAACATTCCTGACGAAGTCCATAGTTAATCTTTTTTCAAACTTCTTAAAAGTGAAAAAATAGCCAAGTGATCTTGTCCTTTTCACACTCGTTAAAATGGTTTTGAATTGACGTCTAGTAGGTGCTAGTTTACCCCTTTTTCGAACCGACTAGACTATCTTTGAAAAAGGTACCCCAATGGAGTTTCCTTTTATACTTTTTCAGACTCTCTAAATATGAAAAATCATCGAGATTCCCTTCTTTGGGCTCGTTAAACTTACATTGAAGGACATTACCATTGTGTGTTCTATCAACCGCATTTGCATCCTTTACCCATCAACCTAGTAACAGTTTTCCTTTGCGTCTTAACACCTTTGGCCACTGGAGGATTTTTTCCGAGTATCATTTCCCTAGAATATCAGTCTTGTCCTTGTGCCTTGAGATTGTATGTTTTCTATACTCGTTCCTCCATTGTAACGTAATATTCCTTTATTCTTTTTTCAAAATCATCAAAAAGAACAAAAAATCAAATATACCCCAAAAAGAGGATGGGAAAAGTATTTTCTTTATTGGCAGCATCATGAGTCGCCCTTGGATAAAGCACATCTGTCCGTTTGATTCATCAGACTATGCGATGTAGTACGACCTTAGGAAGCTTTGCTCATTATATAGAGTTGTGTCCTCCACCATTTGGTTACTCTTCCAAACATATGGAGAGTTTGTGTTGCCTCCTGCTTCGTAGACTTATGATTAACAGATATGTTGCCTGAGTCTTATCACTTGTCGTGCTATTATCCAAGGGAAGTTTTTCACTAAGATTGAGTCGGACCCTCTGCAATATGTCTCTTGTCCGCATACCCGGCCATCCTAAACATCCAATCAAGTCTTTGTTCGAAATCACTGAAGCCTTCAGTCCGATCATCGAGATTATCAAGTCCATAACCAACGAGCCATCGAAGACCTTTGGGTATTGTAGTCGTACACTCATAGTACACTCCTACCCAAGTTTTAGAATATTTTTGAAGTTGATTGCTCGAGTTATGAAGTAAATCCATCAAGCCAAATCTGCTTCTGGGAGATGGATACTTTATATGTATATCTTTTTGATTTCGAGATGTAGCTCCGCTGTGTATTATTCGCGGCTACTCTTCATGGTTGTTTGACATGGATATACAGTGTATTTGATTGGTAGCCATGGTTTTATTTTATCCCGAGCATGGGTATGCCCGCCTCGGTGAGACATTTGATGTTTTTTGCAGACGACACCTCCTGATTCCTGATTCCTGGGCTCACTTATTCATCATATCAGTACAAATTGATAAAGAATTGGTAATGTATTTCGGCCATTAGATGCTCTTCTAACCTCACACATTAGGGGGAATCTGTTATAACCCTAAATTGCACCACACATGCTTACCTGGAATCATGCCAACTCATATCTCTTCCTTGCCAAATCCATGCTGAATAAACTCTTGAAAAACCTCTTAAATCAAGTGACACGCACCCTAAACTACTACTGCATGCGTTGGAACGCTGGCAGTCCTACTACTGCACGCGTTGGAACGCTGGCTGGCCTACTACAACCCGCGTTTACCTAACAAAGCACAAAAACAGGAAAGTTGCTGACGTGACAAAAAGATATGGGTCAGTTAACTGAAACTCCCAGCCATGCATGGCCGAGAGTTCGTCCAAAACCCTAGCTCCTTCTAGCCTATAAAAGAAGGGGTAGGAGTACTATTTGGAGGAGAAAAAAGATAGCCAATAAACTCTGCCCAATTGTTGAATCCATTTGTCCCAACCCTTTAGCCTTTCCTCAAGCCTAAGAAGAATTCAAGCAAAGCAGTTGGAGGACAAAGAAGAGGAAGAGCCCAGGATCATGATCGAGGAACGGTGGCCGGTCTCTATCATTATTGTAAGTTGATTCATCTTGAGATTAATAAAAGAATACTTTTCCTGTCCCAATGCATGACTTTTATATGTTTTATTCGATTTATGCTTAATATCTAACCATCCAGTAGAAAAATAGCATGCATGAGTAGTGTTTTGTCTTGATTACATGATTCTCTTTGGAAGGAGCAGCGCAAGCAAGCGAACAAAGTGCAACGAAGGATCTACACCAAACATCAGTAAAAAGGTTAGTAGGTTTTTTCCATGCTTGTGTGTGGAAAAGGGGTTTGAGTTTTGGGGTGATAGGTTAAAAGTGATTTATTTAGGGTCATGATATGAATGCAAGTTTATCCCTAGCTTGTTAGTCCGTAGGGTATTATTTCCCAACAACACTCAGTGAAGACTCGGACTCTAACATCGAATGATTCCTAGCTAGTGAGTACCCTTACCCCTAAGGTTTGTGCTCCGAGCCACCCTATGATTTTGTTTCTAATTTGCCCCCGTGTCTAAGGACCAATCCCAGTTATCCAGGGATCAAGCTACCTAATGAAACCCTTGGTGATTCTTCCAAACCCTCGATTGTCGGACAGTCATCATTCAACCAGTGTAATATGTGGTTGGAACGATACTATATAGACGCTCCCTTACTTCAATTGAAAATCAAAGTGTTGGAAAACCAACTTACAGTGTTGACTAGTGAAAGGGACAAGCTACAAGCTAATGACAAGAAGCAGAAAACCATTGGTTCCATCGTTTTTAGGAATGTCGAATCGGCTACAGCCGTCGTCAATTCCAAAATGTTATGACCAAGTTGTCTGCTTATCATCCAGGTATGAATTTTGATATCAATTTCGTTTTATCAATTGCTTGGATTAATATAGTGAATTGGTTTCTGAGTTTTGATAAGTCTGTTTATTATTCGAAATGACTTTGACATGGTTTGATTATCAAAACAGTTATAAAATTGAATATGGTTATGATTTTGTTATACGATTTGATTGTGCCTAGTTTAGCAATTAATTGGTTTTCACTGGGTTTGATTCGTTTCTCTGTTGGTTTGAGTTAATGAAATCAATAGTGTTTTCTTTCGATTAGATTTTGTTTGTATCCAACCTGAACATGAGGTTTTTATGCTAAAATTAGAACATGGTTCTGTTTTGATTTAATATGATGTTGCTGTCATTGGATATTAACGACTCTGATTTCATTTTTGTGATTTGATTGTTAAAACGATTTCATAGAAATTGAATTGGCTTGATAAATACGATGTAGCCTATTAAATTGGAAAAATGACTCTGTTTTGTCAACATTTTCGTTTGGAGTTGGATTATATCTGACCTGTGAAAAAGATCTCTACGCCCAAATCATGGAACTGTTTTGATTCACAACGACTCAGTCAAACTCAAGTTGTTCGATTCGCTCTCGTTGCAATTGGATTGTTGCATATCTTGAGTTAACATAATTGTTTTATGAGTTGGATCCGTACCGAAAATAGATTTGATGCTGCTCTGTTGATTTTAATTTTCAAAACGATTTTGTTAACTCAGATCGACTTATGTTATCTCATTCGAATTCATATGAGAAAATTCGGTTAATAGTTCGTTTTTGAAATGAATTCAAGTAATGATTTCGTGGACTGTAAATTGATTGTGTTCGCCCCCAATTGGTGATAACGAACGAATAAACGAAGTCCTACAGATCCTATTATCAACCGATTAATTCCACGATGATTTCATTTGTGATAGTTACATACCAGTTTTGATTCGATTCGCTAATAGCATGGATTGTTTGTTATGTTTAATGTAGTGCGATCAACTTGAGAAAATGATCCTGTTAATTCGGTTTGGATTTTAAGTGATATTGTGGATAGCTGAAGCAACCTTTTGTTTTGATTTCAATTGGTCCATAATCGATTTCATTAATGTCGAGTTATCCAATATGACTCAGTTTACCCGATCTTGTGACAACAAACGAAACAGAGTATATGCATCTCTGTAGTCATTTGATTGATCTTAGTCTTGTTTTGATTTCAAATTAGTATAACAATTTCAATTTGAATGATTCGTTTGTCTTTCAAATAGCTATTAGATACTTGTTAATAATTGAATTTAATTCTTTAAATATTTCAATTGAATTTAATGTTGATTCTGTGTCTAATTTAGACCAGCTACAGAATTGCAAGATTCTGTAGCTAGTCTTTAGGATTAGATTTTTTATCAATTCTATCAACAAAATATCCTCCTAACTTGTCCTTTTTTTACCTCTTTCAGGTACATTCGAATTGCATTGGGCATGCTATGGCATTATAGGAGATGTTTGTGTGATATAGTTTTATTTTAGGTTCCTAGTTTTAGAGATAGAAACTTGGGATATTTTCCCAGATTTTCTGTAAACAATTTTGATAACTTCCACAGGGATGTTTTATGCTATGGAAGGTCTTTAAATACTTATTATGTTTTGTAATAAGGAGCATCCTCACTTGTGGGAGAACCAAGCTATGGATTTCTAATACAAACTGAGACAAGAGTTGATGTTTTTCTGCATCTTTCGCTTTCAATATATCAATCTTTTGTTTCATGTTTTATGTATATCAGTTTGCAGTTGATTATAGACTACTTTAGCTATTATAATCTATTGCAGGATGATGTGATTTGATTAATGTGCTATTCATATCTGATCTTTTTCATTATTTAAAAAGTACAGCAATTACTTTGTTTCAGTTAATGAATCACATATTTCTCTTCTTCGTTAATTGAATCATTTCGTATAGATCTTTGCATACAGATTTATCTAACTGTGAAGATTTATAAATCATAAGATTGTTGTAATTTTTATGTCTTGTTTGTCCTGTAATCATATTTGAAGAGAACTGCAGCTTATTGTTTATGACAAGCTCCTGGATAATTCGGTGCAGGTTTCCTCCCTCTTATCAGCTAAGACAATCATTACACACAGGACAAACCTGGAGCATTTCTCCAGGTCAGTTTGTTTTTTATTATTTAATAGTTTATTTGTTAGTGTAATTTAAGTAGTTTAGTTAGATATATGTGTAGTTTAGATTTGTAGTTAGAGTTAGTATATTAGTTGTTTAGTTTAGTTAGTTTTTGTTTTATTTCTTGTTCATAAAATTATAAAATCAACAAAAAATATCTCTCTTTGTCTTAGGGAAGAATACAAATGAGTTTTTTAGGTTTTATTCAAATCTATAAATTGTAAATATTGTACATTTTGTGAATAAGATTTATTTCAGTTAGTAGTTAGATATTTAATTTCTTAGAGTTAGCATAGTATTAGTTAGTAGATTGTAAATAGAATAGTTAGATTTGTTTTAGCTTGTTTTAATAGTTGTTTTTAGTTAGATTAGTTAATTTAGAGTAGTTTTCTTTTGTTTTCTTATGACCTTAGATCATCTAACAGAGCCGCTAAACCCATCAGGGTGGGTTATCCCAAACGGCTTGGGTTATTAGACAACCCCGGACCGCATCCACTCTCCCAGTTGACGGACGGTCAATTTCGCCCGTCAACAAATGGCGCTAGAAGGAGGGCCTGAAATTAATTAATGGCATGAGACAGTCGCAAGAATCCTCCACCACCTAATCGCTCACCTATAGTGACTAGAAGCCATTCGAATGAAAATACTCCCCTTCAAAAAACAACCATATCAACCGATGATCCACGGGTCACAGTTGAACCAGTAACCCCTAATCCTACAGGTGGTGACATACAAGAGATTGTCCGCCAATCTCTTATAAGAACTCATAGTGCCTTAGCCCGTTTGAGGCAACCAAACCGTCCGTTGGACCAACCTTTGGATTTCTATGATATCAGAGAACAATTAGGAGGCACTAACCTCATTGTGAACCCTTTAGATCCAATCCTAAATCTTATTGCAGGAGGATCTGGAATACCTCCTTCACCACCTCCATCATCTCCTTCCTCTTCTGGAGGAGATTCCTCTGACGAAGGAAATCCCCCTTCTCAGCCTTCCACACCCACTACCCCAATGGAAAATTAGAACAACCCTGCTAGACCTTGGCTTGATCAGGATGTCGTAGCTGTAGTTGGAGCTCAGCATCCTCTACCTAAACACCCGGAGAAATGGCTTCCCAAGTTTGACCCCGACTCAAAATAGATCGTTGAAGATCACATTAAAAATTTTATGTTAGCCATAAGACTCCGCAATGTTGAACATGAAGATGTTTTCTGTAGGTTGTTCCCCTATACTTTCGAGGGCAATGCATCCACATGGTACTTTTCCCAACAACCCCATACCATCATGTCTTGGGAAAAGTTTGAGTCATGCTTTTTGGAAAAGTTTGGAGACGGTAAGCCTCCAGAAGTCCTAGTCATGGACCTTTCTAGCTTAAGAATGAACCCAAAAGAAAAAGTTAAAGACTTTAATCAAATATTCTTAACACTTAAAAACTGAATCCCTCCTGATTCCATGCCTACCAAGAATCTTATAATAGCATACTACACTAAATCTTTGCATCAAAGTATAGCTATTTGGGTTAAATGATCCAAGAAAGCCATGTTGTTAGAAGCCTTCAAGGAGGCGAGCCAAATTGAAAAAGACATACTTAGTCTTAAAGAATCTACTAGCAACGAAACAGAGACTAGTTCTTGTTCCAAAAAGAAGATTGAAATCCTCCCCAGACACACTCAAAGTAAAACACAACCTAAAAGCTCTGATTTAGAAAACTTAACTAAAGTTGTTCAAAAACTGTCAAATCAAGTTATAGACTTAGAAAGGACGACCGAAGAAGCTTCCTCGAGAAAAGGACCTTACAAGCCCTCGTTCCGGAAGCCTTTTCCTACCAACCGACCTAATCTAACCACCGAAGGCCTTAATCTAGAAAGTCTGCAATGGACCCTTCAAACAATTCTAGAAGCCCAAGATAACTTGATGCCTCCTGAGATTCCTGAGGAGGTAGTTGAACAAGAGACAGTTCAAGAAGAGGAGTCTTCTCCAAACATTTTTGGACACTTCTCGGATAGCATCTTTCAAGATAACTTCGAGACAGTACATCCCTATAATACCAGGAGTAAGACAGTAAACAAACCTTCTTCCAAAAACACTACAACTTCCCCTCCAAAGAAATCTAAATCAGCTTAGACTAAACAGAGTAATGTGAACCCCAACTTGGATTATGATTTAGTTGAAGATCTTAAAAAGTTGAGAGGTAACATTTATGTTTATGAGTTATTGAAATTTCCATTTCTGCTACAAAAAATGTTACAAAATATCTCAGAGACTGGGAAAAATGGTAATTCAAGCAGTAACAAGGTTGTGCAGAACAAAGTTCCCCAGAAGACTTCCACTAAAAAAAATCATGATCCTCAAGATAAAGGAAGCCTTCCTGTAAGTAATGTGAATAATGTAAATAATGTAAATAATGTAGTTAAAGTAGCTTTAGAAATTGCGAGTAAATAGCCACAAGCTACCACTCTTAGTACTCACAAAAATGTACCTCCATTCTTGTTAAATTTCGAAATCTTTAATAGAAACGTGCACAATTGTATGGTAGACTCAAGAGCGTCATCCAATGTAATGCCATGGTCTGTATGCCAGAAGATCAATGCTAAAGTTGAACCCTCCACCTTAAAAATCATACAACTTGATCGGACCAATGTTAAAGTTATAGGCGAACTAAAGAATGTGCTTATAAGATTATCGTCTAACCCCAAGGTTCATCAAGTCATTGATATAATTGTTGTGGATATTCCAGAAGTGTATGGTCTTTTTTTAAGAAGGGACTGGTTGGAGCAGCTACACGGTTATTTCACGACAGATTGGTCTCACCTATGGCTTCCAGACAACAACAAGCCTAACAAGATCAAGATAAACCGTGAACGCTACCTTAAGTTCATGGTCACAGATTTGAATGATCCCAACGAACCATTTACACCTTCTGTGGATTCACCCGAAGTACAAGGGATGGACACCTTCTTCGGCAATTTCATGGTCGAGGCTTCAACTATCACCAATCTAGAACAATAGTCTAAGATTGTAGCATATGTGTGTTATAACCCTAAATTGCACCACACATGCTTACCTGGCATCAGGCCAACTCATATCTCTTTCTTGCCAAATCCATGTTGAATAAACTCTTGAAAACCCTCTTAAAACAAGTGGCACGTGCCCTAACCCTCTACTTCACACGTTGGAACGCTGGCAGGCCTGCAATTGCACACGTTGGAGTGCTTGCTAGCCCACTATAGCCCACGTTTACCTAACAAAGAACAAAAACAGGAAAGTTGCCGACGGGACAAAAAACTTTGGGTCAGTTAACTGAAACTCCCAGCCATGCATGGCCGAGAGTTCGTCCAAAACCCTATCTCCTTCTAGCCTATAAAAGAAGGGGTAGGGGAACTATTTGGAAGAAGAAAAAGATAGCAAAGAAAATCTTCCCAATTGCCGAATCCATTTGTCCCAACCCTTTAGCCTTTCCTCAAGCCTAAGAAGAATTCAAGCAAAGCAGTTGGAGGAAAAAGAAGAGGAGGAGTCCAGGATCAGGATCAAGGAACGATGGTCATTCTCTATCATTATTGTAAGTTGATTCATCTTGAGATTAATAAGAGAATACTTTTCCCGTCCCAATGCACGAGTGATATATAATTTATTTGATTTATGCTTAATCTCTAACCCTTAGGTAGAAAAATAGCATGCATGCATAGTGTTTTGTCTTGATTGCGGGATTGTCTTTGGAAGGAGCAGTGAGAGCAAGCGGATAAAGCACAACAGAGGATCTACATCAAACATCGATAGAAAAAGGTTAGTATGTCTTTTCCATGCTTGTGTGTGAAAAAGGGGTTTGAGTATTGGTGTGATAGGTTAAAAGTGTTTTCTTTAAGGTCATGATTTGCGTACAAGTTCAGCCCTAGCTTGTTAGTCCGTAGGGTATTATTTCCCAACAACAATGTGCAGCCAACAACTTCTACCCAACAGTCTCACGTACCCAATGGAAATCAAATTTGGTCTCTTAATTTTGACGGGTCAAAGTCCAAAGAAGGAGATGGTGCGGGCTGCATAATTATCGATCTGGAAGGTAACAAAACATTGACTGCATGTAGGTTAGAATTTGAATGTACTAATAATACTGCAGAATATGAGGCTTTATTGCAAGGTCTCAGAAAAGCTTTAGATATGAACATTCAAAATTTGACCGTCTTTGGCGACTCTGAAATAGTGGTTAGACAGGTAAGAGATTCTATCCACTGTTTGTCTCCACATCTTAAAAGCTACCAATCTGAGGTATGGAATTTAATGAATAAATTTGTTGCTTTCAATATATATTCTATTCCTAGATTGAATAACTCTGAAGCAGATCTATTAGCTAATGTAGCTTCTAAACTCCTTCCTACAAAAGGCATGTCCCCAAACGCATTCTCCGTTGAGTTGTTGTTCCGACCATCCGTCCCCGACAACATCATGAACTTGAGAGTCTTTGACGATGATCAACAAATTATTAACATTCTACACATGGAAGAAACCTTTCAAGGTGCGGTGATAGACAAACACACAAGCGACGACAATTTTCACGATTTCAAGGTAATACCAGAACCGAGAACTCCTGAATCTTCATCGGACATGGTAAACTCGATCCCTAAATCTGTAGTGAGATTAGAGAAGTTTTATGATCTTCAAGATAAATTTAAAAATTCAGTCAACTGTAAAACCAATAGTTCCTCGTTATCTTATGAAAAGGTAAACTTAGGAACTAAGGACAATCCACAGTGCATTAATCTAGGGGTAGGATGTTCTAAACAAGAAAAAGTTGCATTTATTAAATTTTTCAAATAATTTAAAGATGTCTTTGCATGGACGTATGATGACCTTAAAAATTTTGACCCTAACATCATACATCATGTCATTCCTATGAAGCCCCAAACCTTATCCTTTCAACAAAAATTGAGAAAAATGCACCCTAAGCTCGAACCGACCGTTCAAAAAGAATTGAATAAACTCCTAAATGCTAAGATAATTTTTCCTGTTAGGCACACTCAATGGGTTTCTAACCTTGTCCCAGTCTGGAAGAAAAGTGGGAAAATTCAACTCTGCATCGATTTCCGAAACCTTAATAGAGCGTCTGATAAAGAAAACTATCCTGTCCCACCCATGGAACAGATCCTTCAATAGGTATTTTGTTCTGAGAGGCTATCCTTACTGGATGGTTTCTCGGGATACAACCAAGTCTTGATGTCTCCACCAGACCAACTTAAAACTACCTTTTGTACCTCGTGGGGCACTTATGCTTATCGAAAAATGCCCTTTGGATTGATTAATGCCGGAGCCACTTTTCAGAGAGCAATGGACATTGATTTTTGAGGCTTAATCAATCAGTCTGTCATAGTTTACTTAGATGATGTTACCTTATTTTCTAAAAACAAAAATGATCATCTAGCTCACTTACGAGCCGTTCTACAATGATGTCGTAAATACGACATCTCCTTGAATCCTAAAAAATCCATTTTTGCAGTAGAACAGGGTAAACTCTTAGGATTTATTGTGTCAAGCGAGGGGATGATTATCGACCCCGAAAGGAATCAAGTCATCACAAAAATTCCCCCTCCTACGTCCAAAAAATATATGCAGTCTTTCTTAGGCCAGATTAACTTTGTGAGAAGATTTGTCCCCAACTTCTCCAAAATGGTCAGACCCTTGCAGAACCTAATTAAGAAAGACACCCAATATCACTGGGGACCCCTAGAAAATAAAGCTTTTAATGCAATAAAGAAGGCTATAATAGACGCTCCGTCTCTCATGAGCCCTGATTTTTCTCAAGACTTTACACTCTACACTTTTGCTTCTGACCGTTCCTATGACGTTGTCCTAACCCAGAAGAATGCTGAAAACAATGAAGTACCTATTGCCTTTATGAGCTCTGCTTTCAAAGGTGCTGAACTTAATTACCCAATGGTAGATCGGCAAGCCTATGTTGTTTTCAAAGCAGTCAAGCACTTCCGTTCCTATCTTTTGAAGTCCAGGATGAAAGTCATTTTCCCCTACCCAGCCGTCAGGAACCTGTTAGTGCAAAAGGAACTAGGTGAAAAGAGGGCTAACTAGGTCACCTCCTTGCAGGAGTATGACTTAGAAATCACCCCATCTCAAATAGTGAGAGGCCGAGGGTTATGCAAGTTAGTTGTTGATTCAGCAGCAGGACAGGAAGAAGAAAGCGACATGTCAAACCTAGGACAACACGATCAAAATGCAATCTGTTGCACACAAAACCCTGTCAGTCCTTGGTATGACGATATAAAATTTTGTCTTGAACACGGGTCAGCCACCCATCACTTGGATCTTGCTAAAAGAAGAGCGTTGAGATTAAATTCTTCCTCCTTTCATCTGGTTAATGGTATCCTGTTTCATCAAAATTTTGACGGCGTACTGATGCGCTGTCTTGAAAAAGACGAAGCAGAAAATGTCTTGCTAGAGTTGCATGCAGGAGAAGCTGGTGGTCATTTTGGTGGTGACACCACTACCCATAAGGTTTTAAGAGACATTTATTACTGTCCTGCACTTTTTAGAGACGCCATGCCTTGTGTTGTAAGTGTATTATTTGTCAAAAAGAATCAAGGCGATTACAAAAACCAGCCTTTCCTTTGCAGCCTGTTTCAGTAGACTCTCCTTTTCAGCAGTGGGGCCTTGATATCATAGGTCCAATCAACCCCCCATCCTCGCAACAGCACAAGTTTATTTTGACAACCACGGATTACTTTACCCAATGGTCTGAAGCTTCCACGTTAAGAACCATCAACACCAGTCAGGTAATTGCCTTTCTAAATTCAAATATTATCACTCATTTTGGTATCCCCGACTGTTTAGTATTCATTAATGCTTCTTACTTTTCCTCTCTTGAGATGAGCAAGTTCTCTTTGGAAAAAGGAATCAAACTAAAGTATTCTGCTATCTATTACCCCCAGGGCAACGGATTGGCAGAATCAACAAACAAGAACTTGATTAAAATCATCAAGAGAACGGTGGTTGAAAATCACAAGAATTGGCACAATGCACTGTTAAACACGCTGTGGGATGATAGGGTAACACCAAAAGCTGTTGTAGGTAACTCCCCCTTTTTTCTCGTTTATGGCAGAGAAACAATTCTACCACCTCACATCCTTCTTCCTTCACTACAATTGTCACAGAAAATCCAAGAAGAAGATTGTCCCCCTTTGGAAAACCGAATTAACGCTTTGATGAAGCTAGAAGAGGTAAGATCCCAAGCCAAACGTAAGTTAGATCAGCATCAACTATTGGTTAAAAGCTAGTTCAATTCTAACTCTGCTTCTGATAGGAATTTCCAAGTAGGTGACCTCGTTCTAAAATGGGACAAACAGCATGAGGGAAAGGGAGAACACACGAAGTTCCAAAACTTATGGCTTGGACCATTTTTAATTGCTAAAAATTTGGGTCCTAGTTCTTTTCGATTGAAAAATCTTGAGGGGCAACCGACACCTATCCGGTGAATGGCCAAGCCTTGAAAAGATACTTTGCTTGATGACAACCCTTGTATACTATGTACATATTTTGCTTCTGTTTGTTTTTTCATTTGCTTTTTGTTTTTGATTTCCCCTTTGAGTTTATCAGTTTGTGTTTTTGGAAATACACATACCTGTATACTGAGCTATTCAGAAGAATAAAACAAAAAATTACTTTGCTGAAATAACTGCTAAGAAAATTGTACAAACATCAATGGTATATTTCTGAAATTTATATCTGTGTTGGTAAAAAGTCTGTTGTTTGAAAGAAGTTGACTGATTTCGATCTCTAAGTAAAGCTTGTCATGATCATCTATTATCTTTTTACACTGTCCCTATTCCTTAAAAGAATGACTCAGAAGATGTCTCCCTGCCTTAGGAAGTTATTTTTGTAAATGAAACATTTCTGGATCTTAATAAAGGACAGTTTTTAAAAAAAATAAATTTTGATGAGGTCTGAAAAAATATGTTAAAATATCATGATTTTCAGCGTCACCCCGCTCAACTATATATCTTTGAAGAAGAAAAAACAAAATAAATCATTAATAGAGTTGTGGGAAGTGATTGTAAACCCATCGGGATGCTGAACAGGTCTGCTGGCAGCGGGTAAATGCATGCATGACGCAGAGACAACTTCGTCGGGGTACTAAACAGGCCCATTGACAGCGAAGCAATGTCGGGTATATGAAAATTTGCAAATAAGAAACCTCTTAATGTCCTTTATTATGATCTAAAACTTCTTGGTAGGATACAGATGTTAGAGTGGGTTAAATGGCAACCTTGTCAAGGCTATGGATGCCTGCTGGCAGCAGTGGCTCTGTCAATAGTATTGGAGATTTTATCTTTAATATCGTGACTCAGTCTTAAGACTGTTATCTATTTTCATCTTTTAAAACACTGTTGGAATAGTTGGTTAATGATGATGTTTATATGATTTTCTGGTTGTTGTTTTTGAGTTGGAATTATCTTTGCTATCCTAATCTGAATTTGTTCTTTTGGTAGAGATAACTGCTTCTACTAGTGTGTCTCCATTGTTGGCAGCCAATTCACATTTTCCCACTGTCTTATAAGCTGCCTACACCAGTGTTTTGCAAACCTTAATTTTTCGTCGCAATTCTCAAATAAACGACACTTTTATTTTTGCGATATTTGCACACTTTCTTTCGTTTTTGTTTTCACGAATGTAAGCGTGAAAACTTGGTCTTTCGAAGTCACATTAAAATCATTGTTGAATTGTCGTTATCATTCTTGTCAATATGCCTATTGCGCTTACATTTTACTTATCATTATACAGTTGGCAAGACCTTTTGATCTGTACTCATTTTACATTCTTGGATTGATTATGTGATTTTGTTTCATTGAGTTTGTGATACATTGGGGATTGTGTTTACATGTTATTTGATCAATCCACTTGGCACATTGGTTAAACTCTTGGTGTGAATTGTTCTATACAACGCATGTCACATAGTCAAAACATTGGTATTGATTTCGATTTATTTGTTTGGTTTTGAGACTATAACTATGGCTTGCACGAATGGTTTATCCACTAACCAAAGGTTTTGATTGATTGAAATGGCATAGTTGTAACACTTATGCATTGTGATTTGAATAGTTGAAAGTGTCGGCGGTTGTACCATTGGTAATGACTATTCTGCATGGCCAACAAATAGCTCCACCACCTTCGCACGATGTCATTAATGCCTCCCCTTATCACTGTTTCACCTCTACTAGCATCAGTAATCCTTCAAGCGCTCTTCTCCTGTGTGTGCTGCGTTCAAACCCTGGCTCATTCACATCGCTTACCGTGAACCCTGTTTATGGCACCAGTGGTGCAAATTGAGCCGAACAGTAGTCAAGCCTTGCTACTGTTCGATAAGGCCCGGAAAGACTTAGAGGATAGTGGTTGGCTCACATTTGTACAACGATTTGAGGGTTTTAATCTATTTGTTGCACAACAGTTCACCCTGACTTTTGATGGGTGTAGGGCCAAAGTAGGCGACATTCATCTTGAGCTAAATGAGGAGCTTATTAGCTCTGCCACAGGGTTAGCGTCCACGGGACAGCGATGGTTTAAAAACTCAAAAGTGGAGGAGGTGCCATGGCCTTTGTTGTTCGTCTCATGAAAGGTTACATCCTGTGACAGAGGTATGCCGATTTCCACGCTTAAACCAAGATGGCATGATATTTTGATGGTGGTTAAACAATTCGTGACCTGTGAGGGTCGATATGGAATGGTTTTTCCTATATCACCTTTGACTGTTAATAAATTTTATGGGTTATCCATTGAATATGCCTTTTATTTCCAGCGAAGTCTTTATAAAATGGATAAGAGGTTTAAAAGAGAAAAGGCCGATAGTAGCTTGTTCCACCATGGCCTAATCAGATTCATCATTGTGCGTCACTTAAATCTCCACGGTGATAGTTGGCAAGCTTTTATCTCTCGGAATGGTTTTGCTGATACATAGCCTGTCCAAATTGACATGCCCATGGTTAGTGTGACTAAGGTCGAGCCACCTGTGCCTTTCCATGCCCTTCTACCCTCTCCTAAAACCTCAGCCAACCCTGATATCAATCTACCCGACATCGAAATAGACAAGACAGAGGCTGTTAAAAATCCTATGAGCAAAAAGGTCAAGGGTAACCCTACTGTCGACGGAAAAGGTAAAAATAATGCCCGACTTATCTCGAGACTGGCTAGGAATAAACCTAAACCTAGTGCTGAGCTGAAGCCCATAGTCCTCAGTGAAGACTCAGACTTTGACATCGAACGCTTCCTAGCTAGTGAGTACCCTTACTCCCAGGGTTTGTGCTCCGAGCCACCCTATGATTTCGTTTCTAATTTTCCCCCGTGTCTAAGGAACAATCCCAGTTATCAAGGGATCAAGCTACCAAAACGAAACCCTCGATGATTCTCCCAAACCCTCGACTATCGGGCAGTCGTCATGCAACCAATGTAATGTGTGGTTGGAATGATACTATACAGATGTTCCCTTACTTCAATCGAAAATCAAAGCGTTGGAAAACCAACTTACAATGTTGACTAGTGAAAGGGACAAGCTTCAAGCTAATGACAAGAAGCATAAAACCATTGGTTCCATCGTTTTTAGGAATGTCGAATCGGCTACAGCCGTCATCAATTCCAAAATGTTATGACCAAGTTGTCTGCTCATCATCCAGGTATGAATTTTGATATCAATTTCATTTTATCAATTTCTTGGATTAATATAGTGAATTGGTTTCTGAGTTTTGATAAGTCTGTTTATTATTCGAAATGACTTTGACATGGTTTGATTATCAAAATGATTATAAAATTGAATATGGTTATGATTTTGTTATACGATTTGATCGTGCCCAGTTTAGCAATTAATTGGTTTTCACTGGGTTTGATTCGTTTGTCTGTTGGTTTGAGTTAATGAAATCAATAGTGTTTGCTTTCGATTGGATTTTGTTTGTATCCAACCTGAACAAGAGGTTTTTATGCTAAAATTAGAACACAGTTCTGTTTTGATTTAATATGATGTTGTTTTCATTGGATATTAACGACTCTGATTTCATTCTTGTGATTTGATTGTTAAAACGATTTCATAGAAATTGAATTGTCTTGATAAATACGATGTAGCCTATTAAATTGGAAAAACGACGCTGTTTTGTCAACATTTTCATTTGGAGTTGGATTATATCTGACCTGTGCAAAAGATCTATGTGCCCAAATCATGGAACTGTTTTGATTCGCAATGACTCTGTCAAAATCAAACTATTCGATTCGCTCTAGTTGTGATTGGATTGCTGCATATCTTGAGTTAACATAATTGTTTTATTCATACCGAAAATAGACTTGATGCTACTTTGTTGATTTTAATTTTCAAAACGAGTTTGTTAACTCAGATCCACTTATGTTATCTTTGTCGAATTCATATGATAAAATTCGGTTAATAGTTCATTTTTGAAATGAATTCAAGTAATGATTTCGTGGAATGTAAATTAATTGTGTTCGGACCCAATTGGTGATAACGAATGACTAAACGAAGTCCTACAGATCCTGTATTCAATCGATTAATTCCACGATGATTTCATTTGTGATAGTTACATACCAGTTTTGATTCGATTCGCTAATAGCATGGATCATTTGTTATGTTTAATGTAGTGTGATCAACTTGAGAAAATGATCATGTTAATTCGGTTTGGATTTGAAGTGATCTTGTGGATAGTTGAAGCAACCTTTTGTTTTGACTTCAATTGGTCCATAATTGATTTCATTAATGTCGATTTATCCAATATGACTCCGTTTACCCGATCTTGTGACAACAAATGAAACAGAGTATATGCATCTCTGTAGTCATTTGATTGATCTTAGTCTTGTTTTGATTTCAAATTAGTATAAAAATTTCAATTTGAATGATTCGTTTGTCTTTCAAATAGCTATTAGATACTTGTTAATAATTGAATTTAATTCTTTAAAGAATTGAATTGATTTTAAGGATGATTCTGTGTCTGATTTAGACCAGCTACAGAATCACAAGATTCTGTAGCTAGTCTTTAGGATTAGATTTTTTATCAATTCTATCAACAAAATATCCTCCTAACTTGTCCTTTTTTTACCTCTTTCAGGTACATTCGAATTGCATTGGGCATGATGTGGCATTCTAGGAGATATTTGTGTGATACAATTTTATTTTAGGTTCCTAGTTTTAGAGATAGAAACTTGGGATATTTCCCCAAATTTTCTGTAAACAGTTTTGATAACTTCCACAGGGATGTTTTACCCTGTGGAAGGTTTTTAAATACTTATTTTTTTTGTAATAAGGAGCATCCTCACTTGTGGGAGAACCAGGATATGGATTTCTAATACAAACTGAGACAAGATTTGATGTTTTCCTACATCTTTCGCTTTCAATATATCAATCTTTTGTTTCATGTTTTATGTATATCAGTTTGCAGTTGATTATAGACTACTTTAGCTATCATAATCTATTGCAATATGATGTGATTTGATTAATGTGCTATCCATATCTGATCTCTTTCATTATTTAAAAAGTACAACAGTTACTTTGTTTCAGTTAATGAATCACATATTTCTCTTCTTCGTTAATTGAATCATTTCGTATAGATCTTTGCATACAGATTTATCTAACTGTGAAGATTTATAAATCATAAGATTGTTGTAATTTTTATGTCTTGTTTTTCCTGTAATCATATTTGAAGAGCACTGCAACTTATTGTTTATGACAAGCTCCTGGATAATTCGGTGCAGGTTTCCTCCCTCCGATCAGCTAAGATAATCATTACACATAGGACAAACCTGGAGTGTTTCTCGAGGTCAGTTTGTTTTTTAGTATTTAATAGTTTATTTATTAGTGTAATTTAAGTAGTTTAGTTAGATGTATGTGTAGTTTAGATTTGTAGTTAGAGTTAGTATATTAGTTGTTTAGTTTAGTTAGTTTTTGTTTTATTTCTTGTTTATAAAATTATAAAATCAACAAAAAATATCTCTCTCTGTCTTAGGGCAGAATACAAATGAGTTTTTCAGGTTTTATTCAAATCTGTAAATTGTAAATATTGTACATTTTGTGAATAAGATTTATTTCAGTTAGTAGTTAGATATTTAATTTCTTAGAGTTAGCATAATATTAGTTAGTAGATTGTAAATAGAATAGTTAGATTTGTTTTAGTTTGTTTTAATAGTTGTTTTTAGTTAGATTAGTTAATTTAGAGTAGTTTTCTTTTGTTTTCTTAGGACCTTAAATCGGCTAACGGAACCGCTAAACCTGTCAGGGTGGGTTATCCCAAACGGCTTGGGTTATTAGACAACCCCGGACCGGATCCACTCTCCCAGTTGACGGACGGTCAATTTCACCCGTCAACAGATCAGAAACGAAAAGGCATGACCTCGTTTGTCTAATTAATTTTAAAATCATGAGGGTGGATAGAATATAGGGGATGAACAAAACTGAAAGAAAAATCCAGGTATCTAATTCTGATAAATCTGGTCTTCCTTTCAATAGAATAAATAACACCAAACTTCAAATATCTGAACACAGGTCTTGTCTCACTCATAGCAAGACAGAGGAAAAGATATGAACAAATAAAACTTGTAAATAAGGAAAAACAATTAAGATGCAGGTCTTGTTCTACTCACAACAAAACAGAGGAAAAACTGCACTTTAAGGAATGCTTTAAATTAGCTACAACATAAGTATTATTGAATTGTAACCATTACAAGCTGAATTAATGAATGGAAGGAAGAAAGAGAAGTGATGAAAACTTCAGAAAAAATAACACAGGAAGAAGACAAAATTAGACAGTGACAAGATGTAGAATCTCTTGGCACTCTATTCTATATTTGCTGAAAATGAATGCATTACAAACCTAGCCTCCAAAAGGCTCTCGGGTTGTTCCCCCCTTTTTTCCTTCAAGAAGATACAATAATATATGTATTCTACCCCCTTTCGAATAACTAAAAAATGATTTGGATTCCAAAATAAATCCCTCTAGAAATGAATAGGCATTTCATCTAGGTATTGAGGTCGAAATCCTCCCAAAAGATAACAACAATTACCATCAAATTCATAAACGTTTTGCCATAGAAAATGGGCCGAACTGCTGAAAACTGGGACTGCGTTTATGGTTATGTATCTCTCAAATCGTGACAGATGTGTATAAATTGAAAGATTTTTTATTTCATCTATTGTTTTTGACTAAAAACCTCTCTCGGTTTCCTGAGATCCATTTCCATTTTCCCCAGATCTTCCTTTCAAAGACATGTGTCAAACAGAGAAATTCTGAGATCCGAAAATTAAGTCTCAGAGATGGATTCGATTATCCCACTATGTGACACCTGTAGGAAACCTGAGGGAGGTTATTGATCTCTGATGTGTTAGGCATAAAAACCTTCGACCGTTTCTCAAAATGATATTCGAGTCGCTCAGAATCATCATTTGAAAATGATGACTTGGCATAGTAAAAAATGCCACATTTCTAAAAACGAACCTCATCTTTCGGGGGACTTTTGAATGCCTTCCCAAGATCCAAATGAAAATATGAATGCACCAATGGAAATCTTAGGATCTGTAGATGTCGATCAACCATTTAAGAACACAAAATGTCCTCTCCACGGCATAGAAAAAAGATTTTTTGTTGAGGTATTTTATTGCATATGAAAAATCTGTGATTTTGGTGGCTAACACGTAAAAACAAAAGGTATCTTAGCTGCTGAAAGTCATCGATTTCAGTGGCTAACAGTGCAATTTCGGAGTGTCGTAAGCCACCAAAAGTCCCGAAACCCGATTTCAGGATTTCGGGTTTCAGAACAATGGTTAAAATGTTTACGTTGGTCGAACCTCTGATGGCCGAAAGCCCGAAATGGTGATGTGGCATTTGTGTGAAACCTTAGTATAGTGATTTTATTTCCGTTTATTGCATTTTTTTCGTGCCTCCTCATGAGCTCTTCCTCCATGTGGTTTGATGTGTGATGCTTGAATGCTTGGTCCTGGCTGATACACTTTCGGCAGCTAAGGGCATATGAAACCTGAGATTTAAGCTACTAAAAGTCTGGACTTTCGGTAACTAAACACTATAAATTTTTTCTTTCTAAGCTACCGAAAGCCAAAATTTCAATATTTGTTCCAACATAGGCTCCATCTAGGGATGGTGCTTTCCTGAAAGTGCCAAGAACAGTAGACCAAGTGCCTTCATCTCTGGCATACTGTTTATTTCAGAATCATACTTCTGCAAATCACAGTCTAAAGCATTTTCGAACAACAAACTTATTTCAGGATCATTAAACATGGCAACCATATATTTTTCGTGAAACAATGCAGAGTCTAAAATCTAATCTCCTGGTAGGAAATCATCATAAATAGGTTCAGTAACTTCCTATAAAGTTCCATGAAATACGTTACTATCATCATTTAAAAACAAATTTACATTTTCAGAAATGGAAGAAGTTTGACACTCATATCTGGGACTCTATGAAAGATGCAAATATGTGTGAGTAGGGGCTGCAACATAGTTGTGCAGGAAAAAACCCATCCCTTCTTTAGTTAAAGGAGAAGGTGGTCTCTGTATTTTCTGGATAAAACAACAATCATTCCTTTCTATCTCTTTTGCAGGTTGACCGTGATGCTGAATATCTTCTTCTTGAGTAAGTTCACAAGATCCAACATCTTTATGAGCCAACTCTTCCTCATACTGATCATCTTCATCAACTTGAGAAATTTCTATTGTTTCTTCCTCCTCTTCAAAAGGATTTGTATGATCGTTTTGTCTTATGAATCTTATATTACAACAATCTTCAAAAATGATTTCAGTTGAATATATCCTCTTACAATGTTGATGAAAAAGTTTGTGAAAACATCTCAATGAAGGAATACTGGAATGGGGTAAAGATTTATACCAGAGTCTAGCATCTTTTTCCAATGAAAACATAAACAATTTCATGAGGACATCTTCATGATGTACATTTAATTCCTCCATGAGCTTGTGGAATTCAAACAAGTGTTGACCGGGATTGTCGTCCTCATATTCTCCAAATTTAGGAAGGAGATCTTCCCAAATTTTAATGTCTGGAATAGTGTTTGGAAAGCCATAAACATTTGTAAAGTCTAGAGGGGAGAACCTTGCAACAATTCGAGCAACGAACAAATTCAACAATTGAGACCACTAGAGTCTCCAACAAAATCATGTAGAGTCTACAAACCAAGGAGTCGCCAGGTGAATGATCACAGCTAATTGAATGCCTATCCCTTGTTCACCATCAAGAGATAGATCTGAACTTTGTCATATCTCAGGGAAGATAAATTTGTCCTCTGTCCCCAGCAACGGCGCCAGAAAATGTTGGCGGCAGAAAATGTTGTCGCAAGATTTGACTCTAGGCTGTAAAAGAGCAAAGCCTTAGCACATTTTAAAAGAAATAAATTTTGTTGATTGAATAGTCATAGGAGGATTCTAGAACTAGGTCAAAAACAGTCATTTCACTCATTTATAGATCAGAAACGAAAAGGCATGACCTCATTTGTCTAATTCATTTTTAAATCATGAGGATGGATAGAAGATAGGGGATGAACAAAACTGAAAGAAAAATCCAGGTATCTAATTCTGATAAATCTGGTCTTCCTTTCAATAGAAGAAATAACACCAAACTTCAAATATCTAAACATAGGTCTTGTCTCACTCATATCAAGATAGAGGAAAAACTATGAACAAATAAAACTTGTAAATAAGGAAAAACAATTAAGATGCAGGTCTTGTTCTACTCACGGCAAGACAGAGGAAAAACTGCACTTTAAGGAATTCTTTAAATTAGCTACAACAAAAGTATTACTGAATTGTAACCATTACAAGTTGAATTAATGAATGGAAGGAAGAAAGAGAAGTGATGAAAACTTTAGAAAAAATAACACAGGAAGAAGACAAAATTAGACAGTGACAAGGTGTAGAATCTCTTGGCACTCTGTTCTATATTTGCTGAAAAGGAATGCATTACAAACCCAGCCTCCAAAAGGCTCTTGGGTTGTTCCCCCCTTTCTTCCTTCAAGAAGATACAATAATATATGTATTCTTCCCCCTTTTCGAATAACTAAAAAATGATTTGGATTCCAAAAGAAATCCCTCTAGAAATGAACAGGCATTTCATGTAGGTATTGAGGTCGAAATCCTCCAAAAAGATAACAACAATTACCATCAAATTCAGAAACTTTCTGCCATAGAAAATGGGCCAAACTGCTGAAAACTGGGGCTGCGGTTATGGTTCTGTATCTCTCGAATCATGACAGCTGTGTATAAAATAAAATTATTTTTTGTTCATCTATTTTTTCTGAACAAAAACCTCTCTCGGTTTCCTAAGATCCGTTTCCATTTGCCCCAGATCTGCCTTTCAAAAACATGTGTCAAACAGAGAAATTCTGAAATCCGAAAATTAAGGCTCGAAGATGGATTTGATTCTCCCAATATGTGAAACCTGTAGGAAAACTGAGGGATTTTATTGATCTCTAATGTGTTAGGCACAAAACCATTCGACCATTTCTCAAAATGATATTTGAGTCGCTCAGAATCATCATTTGAAAATGATGACTCAGCACAGTAGAAAACGCCACATTTCTGAAAACGAACCTCATCTTTCTGGGGAATTTTGAATGTCTTCCCAAGATCCAAATGAAAATATGAATGCACAAATAGAAATATTAAGATCTGTATATGTCAATCGACCATTTGAGCGCACAAAACGACCTCTCCACGGCTGAGAAAACGGATTTTGTGCTGAGGCGGTTTATTGCATATGAAAAATCTGCGATTTTGGTGGCTAACACGTCAAAAACAAAGGTATCTTAGTTGTCGAAAGTCATGGATTTTGGTGGATAACAGTGCAATTTCGGAGTGTCGTAAGCCACCGAAAGTCTCGAAACTTGATTTCGGGATTTTGGGATTTCGGGTTTCAGAACAATGGTTAAAATGTTTACGTTGGTCGAACCTTCGATGGCCGAAAGCCCAAAATGGTGACGTGGCATTTGTGTGAAACCTTAATATAGTGATTTTATTTCCATTTATTGCATTTTTTTCATGCCTCCTCATGAGCTCTTCCTCCATATGGTTTGATGTGTGATGCTTGAATTCTTGGTCTTGGTCGATACACTTTCGGCAGCTAAGGGCATATGAAACCTGAGATTTAAGCTACTGAAAGTCTGCACTTTCGGTAGCTAAACACTATAACTTTTTTCTTTCTAAGCTACCGAAAGCCAAAATTTCAATATTTGTTCCAACAGAAGGAAAGGTAAATAAGGTATAGGTTCAAGAGATTGTACTTTCAGGGATTGTAGTGAAAGATGAATCCACAGATAGAAAGAAAGAATTCAGAGCTCAGAGAGATGATGAATCTACCAATTTAGATGATGATGAATCTACCAATGAAGATGATGATGAATACACATCATAGCAGAAATTGTTCCGAGCCATTCAACTTAGATACTCCCAAGTAATATGAATATTAGATAGGGGGAGTCTATGCGATAGTTGTGACAGACCAAAGAACCATCCTTCGAGCATCTTGCAGAGTTTGAGAAGACAGATTTAGAGAAATCAGTTAGCAGAATTACAGTTTGATAGATTAATCAAGACTTCATGATAATATAGTGATAAATGGGTCACAATTATGGATAGTTGTGCAAGTAGAGTCATAGACAATATGGACAAAGATGGATTTGTAAGAACACTTAGCAGGTTTGGATAGATATATGATAGTGGACGAGAGCATGGATTCATAGATTGGTTCAGAGAGTGGTTCTGAGACAAAGGAACATTATCATAATGGATGATAATTACACAGTAAATGGATCGAACAATGCTAATGGATTCCAAATTGACATGTATTTTTTGGACACATGCAATGCATACATCAGTTCACATTCAAAACAGAGTAATTCTCAGAAACAACAATTACAAAACTCCCTACGAACTATGGAAAGGAAGCGCATACAACAACCTCTACATCAAGGTAACTCAAGGTAATATTTTATAAATTGAAATTTATGTTGATGATATTGTTTTGGAAGTACTAATGACAGGTTAAGACAAAAATTTGCAAAGGATATGCAGAATTAATTTGAAATGTCATTACTTAGAGAACTATCCTTATTTTTGGGTCTTCAGATATGTCAAAGAAACCAAGGAATTTTTTGTAAAAATTTCAGACCCCAACCCAGTTTCAACACTGTTTCAACATATGTCACAACACTGTTTCATCATATGTTACAACACTGTTTCAACATATGTTTCAGCACTGTTTCAGCATATGTTCCAGCACTGTTTCAACATATGTTCTGGCACTGTTTCAGCATATGTTCCAGCATTGTTTCAACATATGTTCTAGCACTGTTTCAGCATATGTTCCAGCACTGTTTCAGCATATGTTTCAACACTGTTTTAGCACTGTTTCAGCATATAAAAACTTAATAGAAAATAAACTTCAGAACTGAAACATGAGGATTCTGAACATCGTTTTCAACCCAGAAATAAAATATCAGCATAATGCAAAACTCAGAAAATATAGACACAAAGATTTTTGGTCTAACTTCGACCCTAGAAAAACCCACAAGGGGAAAACCAGTGAGAGAGGGATTTTTATTATTTATGAGCTTCTCAGAAATTATTTTTACAACATATTCATCTTCAGAAATTTACACAAACTTATCTGGACATTCCTGTAGCTTTGCTCCTTGATTTTTGAACCAGAAATCCATACAACTATACGGTTGTCCCAACAATTAATGTTGTACGGACTGTCTCGAAATTCATGCCAAAAATTTGCTAAGACTGTACGGAAAACCCAGCATGAACAACTCCTTGTAAACTGTGTTTTATGACCCTTAAAATTCATGCCAAACTGTATGAAATGTACGAAAATACACTCAGAAATTTATTATAGCAGTTACCTCGATTTCTGTGCTAATAAATGTTGTACGACAGCCTTAGAATGCATGCCAATATTCTCAGAAATTGCAGTTGTTGTCCTCCTCGATTTATGTGCACATTAATTGTTGTACGAACTCCACAAATCCATACAGTACGACATGTTCTTCTTTGCTGTCTGCTGCCTCGAAATCTGTGTTGCTCTTTGCTTTGGGATGCGTGCTCTCCTTCAACAAATGTTGTCTCTTTTCTTCAGCTCGACCTCTCTCTTTCTCTCTCTTGTTCTCTCAACAAGAATGCTTGAACTACCCAAGAATGGGTGCGCCCTCTTTCCCAAGTCGACCTCATGAGGGAAGGTGAGGGGTTTTATAATCTAACGATTGAGATCAGATTAGATGGGTGGCTGAGATTTGGTGTCTCTTCAATCACCCTCACTTTAGTCATAAAGTTATCTTTTAATTTGCATCTCACAAATTAACTTGACTAGGACACACATTAGGCACTTTCTCCCCCTTAGGCACCTAGGGAAGAGAAACACTTGCCTTGGTACTTTATTTTAATTAAAAATTTAACACTCCCTCATACCGAGGAAAGCGTTACTCACCACTCCAAGCTTGTCCCTGAAAAATACAAACTTGCCCCTATTCAATGCCTTCTTCAGTCTACACACATGAGACTCTCTCCCATGCACCTAAAAGCCCAATGGCTGCTCAATGTATACCTCCTCCTCAATAAGACCATTCAGAAAGGCGGTCTTCACATCCATCTGGTGGATCTTCCAACCCATCTCTGCTGCAATGGATATCACGGCCCTAATCGAAGTGTATTGAGCAACCGACGCAAAGGTCTCATCATAGTCGACTCCCGCAACCTGTGAAAACCCCCAAGCCACAAAGCAAGCTTTTTACTTCTCAATGCTTCCATTCGCAACATGATTTAGCTTGTAGAGCCATTTGGAAGTCACCACTGACTTCCCTTCAAGTCTAGGAACAACTTCCTAGACAACGTTCTTCATGATGGAATTGTACTCTTCCATCATGGCATCTCTCCATACCTGTCTATTAGTGTCCTCCTCAAAAGTGGAAGGCTCAGACTCCCGAATATTTCTCACCATCACGATGTAGCTTCAAAACCTCTCGGGAGGTTTACTCTCCCTCACTGCCTATTTGGGATTCCCCACTGAACCGTGTGCCTCCCTCAAAATGTCCTGAAGCCACTTGGGCTTCCTCCTCTCTGAAGTAGTGTCCTATGGAGGGGAATCTCCCTGCTTAATCCCATCTGATGAAGACAATGATCATGTAGTAGACCCTGAAGTACCTGATCCTGAAACCTATGGACCGATAGCCTGTGACCCTGAACTCTGTGGCCCTGTCACCTGTGAACCTGTAGTCACCGAAACTAGTGGCCCTGAAATCTGTGTCACTGTAGTCTGTTACAGGCTCACCTGAACCTGAGATGAAGACTGCTCACCTCTCTATGTCCCTCTAGACATCCTAAAGGCTCTGTCCTCCTCAAATCTGACATCCCTCCTCAAGGAAGGAAGGTAAATACAAAAATTATTTGAAGTCTCACTGTACCCAACACAGATCCCTCTCTCTTCCATTGGTTCCAGCTTTGTCCTCTTCTCATAAGGGACAGATGAATAAGTGATGCACCCAAAAATCCGAAAGTGCCCCACCTCAAGCTTCTTCCCAGATAAAGCCTCCTCAGGAGTCATGCTCCCCATAGCCCTATGAGGACTCATGTTTTGCAGATAAACTGCAGTGTAGCATGCCTCATCCCATAGAAATAGTGGTAGCCCCTGATCATGTAGCATGGCTCTCACAACCCCAACAATGACCCTATTCTTCCTCTCAGCAACCCCATTCTACTGTGGGTTGTAAGGAACAATCAACTCCCTCCTGATGCCCTTTCCTACACTGAAATCCGTAAACTCCTTGGAGGTATACTCACCCCCATTGTCCGATCTCAGGACTCTGATTTTCTTCTCTGTCTGGTTCTCCACAAGAGCTTTGAACTCTTGGAACCAACTGAAGACCTGTCCTTTGGTCTTCATGAAGAAAATCTAGGGCTTCTGAGAGAAGTCATCAATGAATACAACATAGTATAGGGATCCAGTCAACGATGTCGAAGACATCGGGCCATATACATCTAAATGTATAAGATCAAGTATCCCTGCTACTCTACTGTCACTGCTTGGAAAGGCA
>JZKD02S1268149.1:172501-183838 GCA_000966675.3 Picea glauca
TGAGATTTGGTGTCTCTTCACTCACCCTCACTTTAGTCATAAAGTTATCTTTTAATTTGCATCTCACAAATTAATTTGACTAGGACACACATTAGGCACTTTCTCCCCCTTAGGCTCCTAGGGAAGAGAAACACTTGCCTTGGTACTTGAGAAACACTTGTCTACAGACCAGAGACAATACAGTTCAAATATTGGTAGCTTACTATATGTGAAAACATCCAGACCATATGTAATGCAGGCAGTTGGACAGGTGGCACGATCTCAAGAAGCACCAAAGAAATCACATGTATTAGCAGTGAAGAGGATTTTCAGATATCTCAAAGGCACAAAAGAGTTTGGATTATGGTATCCAAAAGGAAAGGATCTCTCACTTATTTCCTACACAGATGCATATTGGGCAGGTTGCTTGATGACTGATGAAGAACCAATGGAGCAGCGTTCTACTTGGGTGAGTGTTTAGTATCTTGGCTAAGCAAAAAACAATCATCAATATCCTTATCTACAGCCGAGGTGAAGTATATCGCAGAAGCAACATGTTGTAGACAGGTTCTATGGAGGAAACAAACTTTGACAGATATACAGGTTGAGTATGATGAGCCCATTCCAATCTATTGTGATAATACAAGCGCCATCAATATCTCAAAAAACCTGGTGATGCACTCCAAGACAAATCAAATTCCAATCAAGTATCACTTTCTATGAGAACAGATTGTAGAGAATAACATCAGAGTTGAATATGTGGGAACAAAAGAACAAGTGGCATACATATTTACAAAACCGCTTCCATGGGAAGCCCTTGAGTATCTTCTCCAGAGACTAGGAGTAATTTCTACTCCAAAATGAATGCTTTTGAATTCTTATCTTATGTGTCTTAGATGTACATGAGGAAGCACCATTAATAGGAAAAAGGGGGACAGATTTATCATATGAAAAGGTAGATGCTTGGAGAGAGAGCATAGAGGCATGTTTCCAAGGGGAGCGATTGTCACAAGAAAATAATGAGCGATATGACTTTAGAGTGATATCCTTTGTCAAAGGGGGAGATATTATTCATATGAAGGGAAAGAGAGTAATTAGAGGCTTATAAACACAAAGAAAAGTCACAGGCAAATAGACAGTGGGAGCAGCCCCAAGGAGAGTTCAGTCAGGGGGAGCAACCCCAAAGGGGGAGAGATAGAAACATTGATGAAGAGTATAAGCATGAATGTTATCATGACTAAGTGATGCCATCAATGTTGGTGTTGCCATCAATGCCAAAGGGGGAGATTGTTAGACAATTGGCTTAGGTTGATGGATAGGTTGTATGGATTGTTGGTTGTCATTGATGTCAACCATTGGAGAGTGATATTTTAGATTTATTTCAACCCTTAGTGATTGATATCAACCCTTGGAGAAAGTCTGGTAGCGAATTTCAGTGGAACAAAGGTTTGGATAATGGAACCAAGGTTGTTTCATGTATAATGGTATGAGTTTTAATATATTTGAAGGAAAGAATATTCTAGATGGATAGTACATGTCATTCTATTTCCGATGGTATGTGAAGCTTCACATAACTCCTCACAGTTAGAGAGTTATGGCCATGAGAAGTTGGAGAACCCAGGTTTGGGTAATGGACCCAAGTTTGTTTGATGGATAATGGTATGGGTTTTGATATATTTGAAGGAAATACTATTCTATATGGATATTTCATGTCATTCCATTTCTAGTGGTATGTGGAACATCACATAACTCCTCACGGTTAGATAGTTATGGCCATGTGAAGTTGGAGAACCCTCATGAGTCATCTAGAATCCCCAAACGGTCAAATTAGTCAAAGTGGTTTAAGATATTTTTAGAAGGTAAATAATAAAATGAAGTGATGAGTGTACTATAATTCAAAGTGAATACAAAATATTTTTTTTAAATAATAAAGTTAATGGAGAAATTACTAAGTTGACAAGTGGTTAGAAGTGGGTTAGCCCTAAAATAAGGAAAGTGGTTTAAGATGGTTAGAAGGTAACCCCCTAAGGTAAAGTGAAGTGATGAGTTTACTATAATTCAAAGTGGATAAAAAATAAATTGTTTAAATAATAAATTTAATGGATAAATTAATAATTTTACAAGTGGTTAGAAGTTGGTTAACCCTAAAATAAGGAAAGCAGGTTAAAATGGTTAAAACGTACCCCCTTGAGGAAGCTACATGAAAGTATAAATAAGAGGCAAGGCTCTCTTATTTTATATCACACTTGAGAATATTGAATATATATATGTGATTGAGGTAACAAAAAGATATCTAAGCTTAATTTAAGAGAGAAGGTGAAGTAAAGAAGGTCGAAATTCAAGGGAAGATAAATTCTTTTGATGATGCTTTCTAAGGTATGTTATTTACAGATCATCTCACCATTTTCACAATAAATGTTCTTATAGAATGATTCAGACTATGAAATTGATATGACATTGTGAAAACATATCGAAGTAGTCATGGTACAAACTTCATCTTGTGGGTCGTTGCAGTTTTGGAGTTACACTCCGTGGAAAATAGGGTTTGTGGCTAGTCCTGAAACTAGTCTAAAACAGGTGTTTCGGGTAACAACATCATAAATTATTCATAACAGATCTAAATTAAGTTAGACTAAAAGTGTTGGTTAGAGTACAGTCTTTATTATTCTATGTAAAATTTTCAGATCCATAAAAAAAATATTCCGTGTGGGGCATGCTCTACACGTTCGCTCTCTAGAATAAGCCAGAATTCAACAAGGTATGCCATTTTAGCTATAACTCTTTTTCTGAGAGGTTCCAAGTAGTGACACTTGGAGGAATTTCATAAAACACATTGAAGAACATTGTGTACTATTTTCATATCTTTATTCATTACAGGTACATATTTATGATTATTTCAAGTTAGGGTTGTTGACTAATCCAAAACTAGTCATGTGAGACTAAAGTAAAGTTTGATGAAAATGATAGTATCTTGTTGTTAAAGTTAAGGAAGGTTTATAGGTATGTGATCATATACACCAGGTATATTATAGAGTTATAAATCATATTTGGATGATGAAATTGATGAGGGATTTTGGTTGAGGTACATGTTGGGTACATAGTTGAGACAAGTAGCTGATGAGTTGGCACATACATGAGGTGTATAGTTGATGATGTTGGTACATATTGATGATTCATAGTTGATGAGTATTTGATACATGGTTGGTACATACTTGGTACATGGTTGGAGGCACTTGTTAGTGGTATTGTTGACACATGGTTTATCGATGATGTAGCATACTTGTACTGGTGTATTATTAGAAGCACATATTGATATTGGTGATGATTATGAGTTGGTGTGTTATTCTTAGTTGATGCACATATTTGAGATTTGTCTTGGTGATTGATATTGGTGAGTAGATATGATTTGGTTGATAATATTGATGAGACAAGTTGTTGTGATAGGTTGTTTGGACAGATTGTTGTGACAGGTTATTTGTACAAGTTCGGTGCATGGTTGATGCACTTGCTCATGGTATAGGTTGTGTACAGGTTTGGTACATGGTTGATGAACTTGTTCATGGTATAAATTTTGTAAAGGTTGGTGCATGGTTGATGCACTTGTTTATAGTACAGGTTGATTACAGGTTGTTTGGTACAGGTTTGGTGCATGGTTGATGCACTTGTTCATGGTATAGGTTGTGTACAGGTTGGTGCATGGTTGATGCACTTGTTTATGGTACAGGTTGAGGTATAGGTTGGTGCATGGTTGATACACTTGTTTATGGTATAGGTTGATTACAAGTTGATTGGTACATGTTTATAGCATTATATCTCATAGTGATAGTGTGGCAGTGGTTCCATCATTCTACTTATACGTCAGGGCGGTTGTAGAGGGAAAGGATAGGTGGTTGTAGCCACCTTTCAATTATAGCCAGAGAACATAAGGGGTTGTAGCCTCCTTCTAGTTGTAGCCAGAGAAATGGGGAGTTGGAGCTTCTCTCAAGTTGTATCCTGAGAAATTAGAGGGTTGGAGCCTCCTTCCAGTTGCATCTGGAAAACAAAGGAAGTTGATTCTTTCAATGAATGTAATTCTTCAAGACATATAAGAAAAATCATTCTGTGGTTTTCTCCCGCTTTGGGTTTCCACGTAAAACATTGGTGTACTATGTATGTTTATGATTGTTCATTTGTTCATTTCTTATTTACTCTACAATGATCGGATGATAATGCTACATTTATATAACACTTGGATTATATGGTTAAAAAGGATTAAATTTCTATATTATTGATTCACCCCCCCCTCTCAGTAATCCAAAAAATACCATGAAGGAAAGAATCCGAGGAGAAATATTGATCATCCATTAGACTCAGCTGGAAGTAATCATGATCATATATATTGGTGGGTCCTTCGGGATGAGGTCAGGATAAAGGTGACATCATGTTGATGTGGATGATGTCACCCCACCAATGTGTAAATGGAAGGTGTCTCCCTAGGAGTGGCCCAATAACAAGGATCATATGAGAAGGGGGTCAACAACCCATGTACATTCACCCCAAATCCTTTCCATTAGATCTCTGGTGAAGAGATCTTGACCGTACATCATAGAGTGCCCTTCAGAGTGAGTTCATGGGGAAACACTCCGACGAAGGAGATCCAAGATTTGATATAGATAATTGATCCATCAAGATCAAAGGGGATGTAAGATACAAATATGACTATTGATTCAACGAGAATAGAGGATATCCGAGAGGAGATATGAGTCGTCCATCATGAAGAATTACTCAGAGTGGAATTGACCATAGACACTCCGATGGGAAATATCCATAGTGAAATCTAGTCCATTGATCTGCATAGGCCTAGGGAATCTAGCAGATGATCTAGGCCTTCAATATTTAGTTGAAGGCCTAAGGGGATGATGTGGAGAGTGCCACAAGTCATGATGTATATGCTTCCACACATTGATCACAAAAGGTGCCATGTGGCATAGTGATTTGGCACCTATAGGTGGACTTCTATGAGAACTATGAGTGACACATGTCATGACCAAGTGGCAGGGCCATGTGTCAGGATAGTGTCAGGATAGGTGGTTGTTATAATTTCTTGAGGGATGACACATGTCAAAAATTGATTTGTTTTCGAGATGAGAGTAGGCTTAGGAGATAAAAGGGCCTTTAGTTTGTTAACTTAAATATCAACCATCAATCATGGGAGATGAATAGATCTCCACCATCCATCAGAGAATGCCTATCGAAGCGGTTCGAGTCACCGGAGTGAGTGACACTTCGATAGAGGGACTTTGAGAGTATATCACAACCATATATCGACAAATAGGGGAGATGTGATCTCAACCATCGATCATTGTGGTTCCCATATGGTCACGAAGAAAGGGTTAAAACAATGGACGTTACCCACCGTGCAGGTAAATACTCTTATGTGTTCAAAGATGTAGATGGACTAACTCTAAGAGTCGTTATATTCGTCGGAGTATGTATGGTCAGAGTGTTCCATTGGAGTGGAATGTGATTCCGCGAGAAAACACCCCGACAAGAGAGGCTCTAACAAATAAGGGCCATCTATTTATAAGATGGGTTGAGGGTCTGATAGAGAAAGGGTCAAAGGGATAGATGGAAGATTCCATGTCAACTCCATGTTAAAGGAAAATTGGGAGGAGCCATGTTGCAATTGAAGAGACTTGAGGGTAAGGGAGGCCTAAGAAACTTTGAAAGGCCATAAATTTTAATCTAGAACTCAGTTTTGAGCATGATGACAGTCGTTGGAAATTACTTGAAGATTATAAGACGATGGTTCCCTTGAGAAGAGGTTTTGAGATGATTAAGAAAAGATAAATTTACAGTCTGACTTTATCATATCCTCTTGCCAGGGAGAGTTTACAAAATTTATAGCATGTAGAGAAGTAATAGGTGATTGGAATTCATATTGCAAAGATTGAGACATGTAGTAGATGGGAGGATGGGAAATATGTTAAGGAGATGAGGCTTGTTGGAGCATAGTAGAGGGGAAAACCATTGTTGGAAATGCTGAGAGGGGGGGGTGAATCAATATTACGTTTTTTCAACAATTAGAAATTACTTTGATATTTTATTAATTACCATAATAGATCAATAATGGACTTGTATTTAAAATCAATTATATAAATATAATTAATAGGAATTAGAAGGTTTTATAAAGAATAGTGAAGGACACCAATCCTTTTTATAGCACCAAATCTAGGAGACACAAATCCCCTTCTTCAAGGCACCAACCCTAGGAAGCACCAACTCCCTTGTTTTTAGGGAACCAACCCTAGGAAGCACCAAGTCCCTTGTCTTTATGGAACCAACCCTAGAAAGCACCAAATCCATTGTCTTTAAGGAACCAAACCTAGGAAACACCAAATCCATTATCTAGTAAAGGATATGAATTCTTCCTTACCCCTCCCTTCCACCCTCACTGCAGAAATTCCTCTTCTTGGACTTTGCTTCTATATTTATCTTCTGATCTGGATTGCAGAGGAAATTCTTCTTCACCGTTCTTTCTTTCTTATATAGTCTTCCAATTGGTGTGAGAATTAAAGCATTGTGTCCCTTTGTTTGTACCATTGCACCTCTTCATTTAAGTTAACGGTCATAGCATTTGTATTTTAATTTAGAATTAACATCTCCCTTTATTTTTTATTCACGCATTAACATGAAAGCTTTTCAATTTAGTAAGAGGTATTTTTTTCATAAATCGATCACATGTATGGATCGATTTCTTTTGATTCGATATCATGCCTTTTTATTTTATTCTTAAGATTTTGTTTCGTCCCCAGTACTCTAACAAATCATATTTCATCTTTTCGATTAGCTTTCCAATGCATTGGATGTATTTGATCACTTAATATCAATCAGGAAGAATCCAAATCCTGTCTGGTTCAAAGTTTCTTCCAGATAGAGGAAAAATTCTTCCTCTGTATGTTAAATTCCCACAAACACTCTTTTACGACCTCTATTCCATATGACCATAGGCAGTGACTAAGAGCTTATCCAAACTAGTTCTTAATCCCTTATCAAGATTGGCGGTCGCGTTTTATTTTCACGTTTGAGATGGATGGTTCTTGTTCTCTTTGGGACTTTCGCATTTTGGGACTCCACCCTTTGCATTCTTATAACTCTTTCGGATCAAATTCCACCATAGTGTGTATCAATACATCCCTAATTTAATAACCTTCACATGTCCAGGAGCTAGGACTGTGGGCTTAGGCACAAGGGAGCTCTCGCTCTTTAGGTATTAGGCTATTCATGACTCCGGGACTTCAGGCTACTTGAACTATGAAGTAGTTCAATCCCTCTAGAGTGTTTACTTACCAAATAAGTCATAAAGATGTGGTGACAGTATGTTGTTAGTTTTTAGTACACCTTATGCTATCCTTCCACTATACTCAATCGAATGATCGAAATATATTCTGGTGGATCCTAGATCAATTACTAACATCAATTCGTGACTTCAGCCTTCAACGCTTCAAGTAGTTTTGTTGGTAGGAAAAGATGGTTATCCCCTGACACCGTAGTCCTGGACTGACATGGCATTTTTTTGTCACCTATGATGACATGGATCTGTAGTGGGTGTGCCATGTGTCACCTTGATTTGTGACTTTCACAAACCTGATGTGCCATATGTATTTTGACACTTGTCATCATCTTGTTGGGCCACGTGTCCTTGCTGATGTGGATCTCTTGAAATGTCATATGTATTTCTCCTTTGGATCATTACTCTATATTGGACGGTCTAGATTTTACCTGAATTCTTGATCCAACGACCCTCATTCACTTTGGGACTTCAAGTAAACTTACATGTTCTAGGATCCTTTTAGTTGGAGTGGTCAATGTCGAAGTTGACCACCATTGGACCCACCTATCCTCATCCAATGGTCACCATGCATTGCCCAGATCTGATCGCCCTCATTCACTTCGGGACTTTGGGGATTCGGTCTTCGGGTAAACTTACATGTTCTAGGCTCCTTTTCTCCAAAGAGGTCAACACCAAATTTGACCACCTGATCCAACGACTCGTATTTCTCCCAAGGAGATCTTAGATCAATGGTATGCACGAGTTCATTTAATTTGAGACTCTGGGATATTGTGTCTTACATTGTCCTTCCATTAAACTCGATTGGATGGTCGAGAATTCATCTGAAGTCCCTCCTTGATCTAATGACTCACGAGATTTCCTGACTCTGTTACTTCATTCCTCTTCCTTATATCCAATTTTTTTCGAAGTGGTGAAGTTTCGATGTCCCAAAACTTATGCTATCCTTCCACTTGGATTTGATCAATGGTTCTAACTGATCTTATGGTTGTGATTACTCCCGAAATTTGAATGGACGATTAGATTTCCATGATCCTTCACAAGGGATTCTTTTTTGTAGGCTCTAGCGTCTGCGTGATCTGATGATCCAATATTTTCCCGAGAACTATATCAACGAACATGATTCTTCCTTGATTCTTTTGTAGTTTTATTGAGGGGATTTCAATCCTCATAGCACTTCTGTAATTCCCTCTCCCTTCTGAGATTCAATTCATGTTATTCCTTGTGAGATTTAGGTTTATACTAGATTCTTTTGCACCCTATTGACATCAATGACAATATCATACCACTATGTCCAACATTATCTCCCTTTGGCATTGATGGAAACCTTTTCTTTTTGAAATATTTTTATTTACGTTGATTATCAATTTCATCCCCCTTTGACAACAATGATAGAGGGGATTGTTCTTCGCTCCGACTGTGGCAATGCTCCCCATGACCATGTGCCCCTTTTTTTCTGATACGATTTTTATGGTTTTAATGAGGTTTGTGAATTACTCCCAATTTATGTTGAATATTTTCAAAAGTACTCCTGGGCAAAGGTTTTTTGATATGTCTGCAATTTTTTCTTTGGTGTCCACATACACTATTTTAACCACTTTTTGGGTAACCTGGTCTCTTAGGAAATGGTATTTAATTGGGATGTGTTTGGTTTTATAATGCATTATGGCACTAGTGTTATGAAAATTAATAGTAATGGGATTATCATATCTTATTTGTAAATATTCTAATGTTTGCTTCATCCAAAGAACTTGTGTGCAACGGGATGCAACAATAATGTATTATGCCTATGCTGTAGATAGTGATGTGGATGCTTATTTCTTACTTAGACATGCTACCATACATTTTCCTAGGAAACATTCTCCTCCATTGGTGCTTTTCCTATCTTTTATACTACCAACCCAACCTGCATCAGTGTATGCAGTTAGATTGAAGTCTTTATCTTTTGGATACTATAATCCAAGTTCTAATGTGCTTTTAAGATATATGAATATTCTCTTTACTACTTTTAAGTGAGTTTCTTTAGGTCTAGATTGAAATCTCCCCATGATTCCTACATCCTGCATGATGTCAGGTCTTGTTGTTGTTGAATAGATAAAACTTCCAACGATTGATCTGTACATCATTTGGTCCACTTTTGGTGAGTCATATTATAGGCTTAGTTTACATCCAGTGACCATGGGAGTACTCATAAGTTTACTATCTTCCATTTCGAATTTATTTATCATTTCCTTGACATATTTGGATTGGTAAACAAATATTCCATTTTCTGTTTGATTTACTTGTAAACCTAAGAAGAAGGATAGTTCTCCCATTATAGACATTTCAAGTTCTTCTTGCATTTTGGTTGCAAAATTTCTGCTTAGTGTAGTAAGATTACTTCCAAATATGATGTCATCTACATATACCACCACATCAATCATGTTTTGATTCTCAATTTTGATGTATAATTTGTTGTGGGTATTCCCTCTCTTATATCTTTGTTTTTGTAGGTATTGATCAAGCCTTGAGAACCATGCTCTAGGGGATTATTTAAGACCATACAAGTCCTTTTTTAGCTTGCACACATAGTACTGGTTTTCTGTTAACATGAATCCTTTTTGTCGCTCAACATAGACTTCTTATTCTAGTGTTCCATTAAGGAACGACGACTTGACATCCATCTAATAGATTTTGAAATTTCTGAAGCATACAAATGCTAAGAACATTCTGATGGCCTCAAGTCCTATTACTAGAGAAAAAGTATCCTCAAAATCAATACCTTCTACTTGAGAATATCCTTTGCAAACTAATATGGCTTTGTTCTTTATAATCTCCCCATTTTCAGTTAGTTTTTTCTTGAAGATCCACTTGGTTCCTACTATTGGATCATGTTGTCATTGATGCCAATGGTTTGATTGATTGATGTCAAGTGATTGATTGATGTCAAAGGATTGATTGATTGATGATTGATGTAATGTAATATGTATTTTTCTTGATGAGAATGCATAGATGAAGATGGATCAATGAGTTGTCATTGATATGATGAAGATGGATCAATGAGTTGTCATTTATATGATGAAGATGGATCAATGAGTTGTCATCGATACATGATGAAGATGTATCAATGTGGTTTCATTGGTATATAATGCATTGTTGCAAAAATGTATAGATGAATCATTATTGTCTTATCATGATTGATAAGGTGCACAAATGGATGAACTCCAAAGTGGTCCCCTTATGGTGAAATCCCTCACGGGAAGATGCTTTGCAGCTTGAGTTATCCTAGAAGAATGGTTGGAGGACCCATGCTCTCGTTATTGTATTATCATGATTGATAAGGTGCACAAATGGATGAACTCCAAAGTGGTCCCCTTATGGTGAAATCCATATCGAGAAGACACTTTTTGGATTTCATTTTCCTATAAGAATGGTTGGAGGACCCATGCTTGTATGTGGAATAATGAGATGAAGATCAAGGAAATTGTTGGTGAAACTATTCTAGATGGATAGTGTTTGTCATGCCATTTTCGGTGGTATGTGGAATGCCACATAAATCCTCATGGTTTGAGATTTATGGCCTTATGGATATGAATGACCCCCACATGAAGGCTTGAAGCCCCCAAGGTCAAAGAAGTCAAAGTGACCTAAAAGAAGAAATCACTATTTAAATGATAAAGTAAAGTGACAAAGTCAAGGTAGATTATTTAAATAATAAAGAGAAGTGACAAAATAAAAAAATGATAAAGTAAGGTGACAAAATCAAGAAGGAATATTTAAATGATAAAGTATTGGAGAACTTTCTATTTATGGAAAGTGGTTAACCCTAAAAATGAGGAAAATAGGTTAAGTGATCTAGAAATGGGTTAAGTGACCTAAAAGAAGAAATCATTATTTAAATGATAAAGTAAGGTGACAAAGTCAAGGTGTATTATTAAATAATCAAGAGAAGTGACAAAATCAAGAAATGATAAAGTAAGGTGACAAAATCAAGAAGGAATATTTAAATGATAAAGTATTGGAGAACTTTCTATTTATGGAAAGTGGTT
>JZKD02S1268149.1:187962-201389 GCA_000966675.3 Picea glauca
TTCTCTCTGAAATTCGACTTCTATCAAATGAATGTATAATGATGTTTATTTATACCATTTATGTCACTTCCTTTTAACATTAGGGCCGACCTGACACTGTCTTATTTTGTAATTCATTTCTTTAATTATCTTCAGGGCCTACATGTACAATTCACTTTGTCATCTTCAAAAATTCATTTCTCCTTAACCATGAGGATCCACGTGACGTGCCACATACCACCGGAAAGAGAATGATGTATACTATCCATCCATGGGTGTTGTATCTTCATTTTCTTTTTCCTTCATGTCCAAATAACTTCATCAATCTTCTGGTCCAAAACCCATGACTAGGGTTGACATCAATGACAACAACCAATCTTCCAACATTGAGAATATCTTTTGGAGTATTGATGGAGAGCTTCTTGTGAGAGCTTATTGAGAATTTTTGGTGTGGAAAATTTGAGCATATTGAATATATATAGGTGACTGAGGCAACCAAGGATATCTAAGCCAAATTTCAGAAAGAAGGTGAAGAAAAGAGGGTCGGAATTGAAGGGAGGATAAATTATTTTCATGATGTTTTCTAAGGTATGTTATTTATAGGTCATCTCACCATTTTCGCAATAACATTTTTTATATAATGATTCAGACCATGAGATTGATATTCCATTGATGAAACATATCCAAGTATCCGTGGTAAAAAATTCATGTTGTGGGTCGTTGTATCTTTGGAGATACACTTGTGGAAAATAGGGTTTGTGGGTAGTTCTGAAACTAGTCTAAAAAATGTGTTTCAGGTAAACATCTCATAAATTATTCATAACAAATCCAAATTCAATGAAACCAATTGTGTTGGTTATATTATAGTATTTAGTGTGTTTTGTAACAATTTTAGATTGAGTCAACAAATATTCCATGCGGGGAACGCTCTACAAGGTTGCTCTCTAGAATAAGCCATAATTCAACAAGGTGTGAAATTTTTTCTATAACTCCTTTTCTGAGAGGTTTCGAGTAGTGACGCATGGAGTAATTGCATTAAAAAAACTGAAGAACATTTTGTATCAGTTTCATATCTTTATTCATTACAGGTACAAAGTTATGATTATTTAAGTTAGGGTTGTTGACTAATCCAAAACTAGTCATGGTTGAGACAAGCAGTTGATCAGTTGTCACATACATGAGGTGTATACTTGATGATGTTGGTACATATTGATCAATAATTGTTGATGCGTAGTTGACACATGATTGGTATATACTTGGTACATGATTGGATGCACTTGTTTATGGTACAGGTTGATTATAGGTTGTTTGGCACAGTTGATGCACTTGTTTATGGTACAGATTGATATCTATTGAGGATTGTTGCCTCATATCATTTGGTGATGATGGTGTAAGCTGAGTCTTTCATTATAGAGATGGTGATCTTGTATATTTGTACTCTATTCAATTGTTTGTGAAAAACCCCAATGATTGTAGTCTGTAATAAAAATAAAATTGTACATACATCTTGTATTCTTTGTGGTGATGAGTTGTTGATGATATATTGCTTATATATTTTGTTGATATGTGTTTACATTTAACATGTTATAAATGAAAACAATGAGTAATGAGTTAATAGTGATTGTTAACTAAGGAGTTTTTGGAAAAAGGCCCCTACATTGTTCATCCCCCCACCCCCCCTCTTAGTGTAGTTGATGTGTCCAACAATTGGTATTAGAGAAGGCCTTCACTACAAGCCTTAACAATCTTGAAGGAGATCCATAGACACACAAATGGATTATGAAATACCAATCCTTGATGAGAAAAACTATTCTACTTGTAGAATAGAGATGAGAGTGTATTTTAAGACAATGGGAGAAACTATTTGGAAGGCAACCATTGGTGGGTCAGTTCCATTGAAGAACAAGTCAAAGTTTGAAGCTCAAAGGGAAGGAAAGAATAATGATGCATTGGCTCTCAAGACCATTCTTAGTGGACTCTCAAGCCCTATCAAAGAAACCATGGAACAATGCACTTCCGCCAAGGATCTATGGCTAAAGCTAGAGGAGACATATCAAAGCAAGAAGGAGAAGGAATATATTGAAGACCACTCCATCAATATTATCAAAGGTAAAGAATCTCCAAAAACCCTTGATTGTATTATTTCTAAATGTGATATTGAAAACATTTCAAATGAAGACAAAGAATCAAGTGATAATGTTGGCAAAAAGGAAGATCTTGAAGATACTTCAAATAAAGGTAAAGAATCTCCAAAGACTCTTGATTGAAATTGTTAGCAATCAAAAATGATTTCCAAATCATTGAGACATCATATGACAAGATAATCATTAGAGAGAAGATTTATTTTTGAATCTTAAGTCATGAAGTCTTAAAGACAGGTTTAAAACTATATCATTCCAACACATAAATCAAATTGCATTTCAAAATAGACCAAAAACTGATTTTTAGCTTTCAGTGGCTAAGTGGTAAAATCACAGTGTTGTGAGCCATCGAAATTCAGGGCTTTTGGTGCCTAAATCATATTTTCAAGGGCAAATGAGCGGCCGAAAGTGCATAAATTTTCCAGAATGCATTATTCTGGTCAAAAGGTCAAAATTTGACTTGGTTGAGTGTATTTAGGAGAAGATGATGACAATTGATCAAATAAATTATCAAATAACATCCATGAGTGCAGGTGTCACTTCATTTGATCAATACAAAATGTTCTAGAGATCAAATCCTAAAATGTAGGAATATGACTAGATTTGGAAATCTGGATTTTCCTGTTTTAGTCACCTTCTTGGGAGACAGATACTGATCAGAGGGAAGAGTATTTTTTGAAACTAAAGGAGGTATTTTATAATCATGGGATTCTATTCAATAACCTCTCTCAGTTTCGAAAGATATATTTTTAGTTGTGAAATATAGGTCAATATTTGAGCACCATATTTCCAGAAATTAAATACTCTGTTTTCCCGTTTTAGGCACTGTCTTTCAGGACAAATTTTGATGATCTAGAAGAGTATTTTTAGAAAGGGAAGGACGTATTTCATAAGAACAGGATGATATTCAATAACCTTTCTCAGTTTCCATAGATATAATTTTATTTGTGAAATATAGGTGAATCTTGGAGAAGCATATTTCCAGAAATTCTAAATTTTGTTTTTCTTGCCACATCACAAATTCGAATTTGTGATAGATATCTTCCAAAAACTAAAGATAGGAGAAGTGGTTATCAGATCCATGTTTTGAGGATCTCAAATAAGTTTGTATAGGCTATATAATCCTGTTGATTTCATATTGTAAATGGAGGGGGGAAAACAGTCTGAGGACTATGGTTCTATTCTTGAAGACTTGTACCTTTTATTCCTTGGAGATGTCCATGAATACATATTGACATCGAGCTTCTTTCATTTTGTTTTTTTAGTTTTCATTTCCTTTCTTTCCAAGTTTATATATATTCAATGACATAAGGCTGTCATCCCATCTTTGTTGGTATATTAAACTTTTATACATTTCTTCTAAGGTGTGTCTCAATGTTAGATAGCTTCCATACTATCAGTGCATTCATAAGCTAAAGTTGCAAGTATTTTCCTGTTATGTCTGGACATACATTATATGCAATCTTATATATGTTTTTGCTAGTATGAAGAGTATATTAGCTATCATCACTGGTCATTCGCATATTCTATTGTATAGGTATTTTCATTAGCATAATGAGTCTTCTCCACATTTCCACAAATTGATTTAAACCTACTGAGCAACATAGTTGAAAGCCTTGGTCTTTCAAGAAATTTATATATTTCTCAATGGATAAGAGTTTATAATGTCATCTGATTTGATCCTTCTTTCCTCCACATTATTGATTTATTTAAGTTACCAAGATTACACCCTTTACATTCAGTGAGTGATTTCTTGGAGTGATAACAAAATGGCACCATTGTCGGGGAGAGAAAGTGAAAGCAAAGTTTCCCTGGGAGAACGACATAGATCTGATTCTTGATGGAAGACAAGAGACAGACATAAAATTCAACTGTAATTATCTGCATGGAAACTCCATGATTAAATACTCCACTGGGGAGAATCCGATTGATAGAAGATGAAGAGTTCTAGATCCAGGTATCAGTTCATTAGTTTACTTCACGAACTGTTGTTGTTATTTATCATCTCCTTCATGTTTTCACTTCTCATGTAAAGAGAATCATTTTTTGTTTTTTATATTCAGAAAGTCACTATCATTCTTGTATATATCCAACCTCATAAGAGGAAATCCTGTAGCCCTATATTGTATATGTTGATTCAATATCCTCATCACAATTTGTTCTTAAAGATGAGTCTGGCATTCCAATTCCTCTTACATTTGATCACTCTTCTGATTTCATAGAGATTGAAATTGATTCCAAACCTATCCAGAGCTCAACACCTTTTTTCATTACTGCTGAGCCTTGTCATGAACCTGTTAATTCTCATAATCAGCCCTATCTTTTCAAATTAAGATCAGGATGAAGATGTTTAAGCCTTTAAGGTTTCCCTATCTCCTTCATCCTTATCCTCTTGACTATTATGAATATCTTCCTTGATTTTCTGGAGAAAATCAAGTTTCAGCTGACAGGCACTTGGGATCCTTTGAAGATTTTGTTGATCGTTTTAAGATTGTTCATGAGGATGTCATCATGAGATTGTTCTCTAAATATTTAATCAGAGATGTTGTTGTATGGTTTAAAGGTCTGAGAGATGATTCTATTGGATCTTGGATTGAATTCTCTAATGCCTTTGTGAATTATTGGGGTGAGTACAACACTAGATTCATACCTTACTAATTTTTATGATTTGAAGAGAGATCAGGGTGAAGCTTTTCTTGTCTTCAATCGAAGGTTTTACAACAACTATCATGACATGCCTTTGGAGATAAGGCCTACAGAAACAACTGCCATGATACAGTATGTTATGGGATTGCATTCAAAACTTGCCCTTCTTTTGCTAGAAAGGAAATCTTCATCATTGCGTATTATGTTTGAATATTCTTTAGAGGTGGAAGAGAACATTTGTGCTTTAGGGAGAATCCCAGTGCAGGTTGATGTTGAAAATCATTATCTACTTGAGCCAGCAGAATGCCAGGACAGTTCAGACTTTGAGCAAGAAGATAATGACTATGAAGTAGTTTCAAAACAACAACAAGAAACTAAAATTATTTCATATTGTGAATCAAATTCTTCATCATTTGCAGAGTATTCCAGAGATAGGTATTCATGTAAAATTTATGATCAGTTTACAAAACTAGTTGAACCTATGATAACTAATGATTGTATAGAAAATTGCATGTTTACAGCTGATCATAATCTTTGTTATTCAAACACTTCTCAATCATCATCTTCCGAGTACTATCTTGAAAAAGAAGTCATGGTTTTTTATGATTACAAGTTGATCACAAAAGAACAAGAAGATAATCAATATGCTAGAAGAGAAGCACTTGTACAGGTAGAATTTGTTCCTGAAGATTAGCAATTTTCTGAATTCAGTTTCAAGGATCCAGTGGCAGCCTTCATAGAATCATACATTTCAGAAAATTTGAAAGTTTTAGATTTCTTCAGCTTGCACGTGTTTCTTGTTGAGTTTGGTTGTGTAAATAACTTTTATTCACTATTGTTTCATTTCAAACATTAGGTATTGATCAATAGGAAATATGAGATTATTACAGTATTAAAATTGCTTGGATGGGTGCTATGGAAATATGCCTTTACCTAACCAAATTATAGGGTTGGTTAGGGTAGAGTAGGGTAGGAAATAAGCTTGTTTCCCAAGAATTTCTTTTCTTCCATTTTTATGCAGATGTAGTAGTTACTTTGTCTGAATAAAGGTAGTCTTGAAGTACAGAGGTCATCCATACAGGTCTTGAAAATATTTTCAGTAAGAGATAATATGTCGACTCCATACCCAATGGAACACTAATTCCATGCCCAATGGAATACTAGAGATTAAGTTATTGATTTTTATTTTTCCAGGAAAGACATTAGATCTGTGGTTCTTGAAAACCTTGCAGGAAGGTCTCCATCCTAGTTGGAGCCAGATGTTAGCAATCAAAAATTATTTCCAAATAATTGAGGTATCATATGACAAGATAGTCATTAGAGAGAATATTTATTTTTGAATATCAAGTCATGAAGTCTTAAAGACAGGTTTAAAACTATATCATTCCAACACATAAATCAAATTGCATTTCAAAATAGACCAAAACCTGATTTTTAGATTTCGGTGGCCAAGCGGTAAAATTATAGTGTTGTGAGCCACCGAAAGTCAGGGCTTTCGGTGGCTAAATCAGATTTTCAAGGGAAAATGTGCCGCCGAAAGTGCAGAAATTTTCCAGAATGCATTATTTTGGTCAAAATGTCAAAATTAGACTTGGTTGAGTGTATTTAGGAGAAGATGATGAATATTGATCAAATTCATTATCAAATATCATCCATGAGTGTAGGTGGCACTTTATTTTATCAACAAAAGTATTCTAGGGATCAAATCCTAAAATGTAGGAATATGACTAGATTTGGAAATCTGGATTTTCCCTTTTTAGTCACATTCTTGGGAGAGAGATCTTGATCAGATGGAAGAGTATTTTTTGAAACTAAAGGAGGTATTTCATAATAACTTGCTTCGATTCAATAAATTCTCTCAGTTTCCCAAGATCTATTTTTACTTGTGAAATATAGGTCAATATTTGAGCACCATATTTCCAGAAATTAAATACTTTGTTTTTCATGTTTTAGTCACTGTCTTTGAGGACATATTCTGATGAGATGGAAGAGTATTTTTAGAAAATGAAGGAGGTATTTCATAATAATAGGCTTATCTTAAATAACCTCTCTTTGTTTCCTGAGATATATTTGTATTTGTGAAATATAGGTGAATATTGGAGAAGCATATTTCTAGAAATTCTAAATTCTGTTTTTCATGCCACATCACAAATTCGAATTTGTGATAGATATATTCCACAAACTAAAGATAGGATAAGTGGTTATTAGATACATCTTTTGAGGATATCAAATAATTTTGTAAAGGCTATATAATCCTGTTGATTTCATATTGTAAAGGGAGGGGGGGAAATAGTCTGAGGACTGTGGTTGTATTCTTGAAGACTTGTACTTGTTATTCCTTGGAGATGTCCATGAATCCATATTGACATCGAGCTTATTTCATTTTTTTTTTTCAGTTTTCATTTCCTTTCTTTCCAAGTTTATATATATTCAATGACAGAAGGTTGTCATCCCATCTCTTCGTTGGTATATTAAACTTTTATACATTGCTTCTAAGGTTTGTCTCAATGCCAGATAGTTGTCATCCTATCAATGCATTCATAAGCTAAAGATGCAAGTATTTTCCTAATATGTCCGGACATATATTATATGCAATCTTATATATGTTTATGTTGGTATGAAGAGTATATTACCTATCATCACTGGCCATTCACAAATTTTATTGTATAGGTATTTCCGTTAGCATAATGAGTCTTCTCCACATTTCCACAAATTGATTTAAACCTCCTGAGCAACATAGTTGAAATCCTTGGCCTTTCGAGTGATTTATATATTTCTAAATGGATAAGATTTTATAATTTCATATGATTTGATCCTTCTTTCATCCACATTATTGATTTATTTAAGTTACCAAGCTTATACCCTTTACAGTCAGGGAGTGATTTCTTGGAGTGATAACACCAATGATTCAAAATGTGATGATGTTGAATTTTTCTCAAGTGAAGAAGATGATCTAGATACAATTTGTGTAAAGTTTGATGGAAATTATCCCATGGAAAGAATAGAAGAATATCTATTAGAACTTCAAAAAGAAGTTGAAGAGGGTTTATATAGATATAGAATTGATCATTTTTATACACACTATAACTATGTTTCGAATAACACTAAGAAGTTTCTTAGGAGAAGTCAAAGGCACATCTTGAAGTTAAAGGGAATGCTCAAGGAACAAGAAGAGAGAAATAAGACTAAAATAGAAGAAAAGGAAGAAGAGATCACAAGACTAAAGAATGAAAAAGAAGATATGAAGGTAGATGATGAGATTAGCAAAAGTTTTGAAACTATTATTCATCTCAAGACCCAAATTGAAGAAGCCAAAAGCATAGAAGAACTTTTGAAGAATCAAATTAATGAAAAGGAAGAGTCATGTGATAAGTTAGAAGCTGAAGTTGTTGACCTTAGAAAGAAGGTAGAGAAGTCAAACAAATTCTTGAATAGCTCACAAATCATGGATGAGATCTTGGAAAGTCAAAGATCACCATGTGATAAATCAGGACTTGGATACAAAGAAGAAGATACACATGCTGAAGCAAGCACCTCAAAGAAGCATGAGGTAAGTCCATCAAAGAAGGAAGACAATGTTGAGAAGCAACCATATACACAAGGAAAGGAAAAATTCAAAAGAAAAAATCAAGGAAGACATCAAGCAGCTATCTTTGGGACACCAAAGCAAAGGTATGAAAGTATTTTTCATGGTCATTGTTATTCATGTAGTGAATATGGTCACAAATATTTTGAATGTAGATATTATGAAAGAAGATATAATGGAATATTTCATAACACCATAAAGTGTTGGAGATGTGATCAAGTAGGACACATTGTTGTTCACTATAACACCATGAGATGCTACAGCTATAGTGGATTTGGCCACAAATCCCAGGAGTGTTGGAACACAAGAATAAATTCTATGATAAGGACTTCAAATAGCATGGCTAGAAGAAGGAATGAAGTAAGGAAGGGAGACATATTTGAAAATATGGATTCTCAGATCTCAAGTTCTAAGGAGCAGGGACATCTAGAGAAGTGGGTGAAGAAAATAGAGCAGCCATAACATAATGAAAGACTGAAGGGAAGTTCAAAAATGTCATCTACTGAGGCACACACGGGTGACAGTGGTATTAGTCGCATACATACGTAGGCTGAACTTGTATAGGTCGTGTACATACATGAGTTGTCTATGCAGCAAGCCACGTATATGTGGTGAAGCCTAAGGAAAAGGGCTATGCACATGGATTGCAGCTTGATGTGATGGTATAACTCTGTGATGCAGGGTTTGACATGGTTTATTGCAGGTTTTGACACTGTTTGTTGTAGGTTTTCATGATTCTATATTGGATTATGTAAGGTGATGATGTAAAATAAAATATTGGGTGCATCGCACTAGCCCATGATTATGGATTGATGCATTTTCTGTTGAAGAACAACGTTGGTTATGAAAGTGAAGTAATGACACCTTGTTTATGTGATATATCTTGATGATGTGTTGGAAGCTTACTTGTTGGAAAGCTTGATGCATGCATTTAGCATATGGATGGGCTACATATTGGGACATGTGGTTGGTGAGTTGATGAGATGATCATGATGTACATCATTGATGATCTATAGTTGATGAATGATTGGTACAGTTCTAGTACACTGGTAGAGGCACCTACTAGAAGTTTGATTGGCACATGTTTTATGGAGGATTTGGCATACATGTATGGGATTCATTATTTTGTGCTATTGGTGCATGACGATGTACATGTTTGGTACACTCATGTATGGCATATGCTTGATATTACTTGATTAGCACAACAATTGATATTTCTTTGAGATACATGATTGTGGCACTTGTTTCATGATGGAGACATATCATGAGTGATATGATACACTGTTTGGCATGTTGGTAGATCCACATGGTTGGCATATTGGTAGATGCACATGGTTGGCATATTGGTGGATGCACATGGTTGGCATATTGGTAGATGCACATGTTGGCATATTGATAGAGACATATGATTGATAAATTCTATGGAAGATATCTTTTGGCACATTGCATGATGTTGATGTACATGGTTGATGTACATAGGTGTTGTGCATGATGAGCACACATTTTTGTATAGGATGTGCTTGGTTGATATTTTGCTCATGATTCTTTATTTCATTGTTGACATATCTTTTGCTTCATGATGCTTGGTATAGCATGAGTTTGATGCATGAACAGGTCCAAGGATCATTATATGGTAGCACATTGTTCATCTCGCAGAGAAGATACGGGAGACATACCCATAGGGGGATTCATTATTCTTCCCATGATTCTAGGAGGATATATTTATCAGATGCATACCTAGAAAAGAGCCCTATGTTTGAAGAAAGAGCACAAAGGCATAATTCTAGGAGGAGCGATGCTGACAGGGGGAGTATGTTCGATGTATTTTAAGCATTACATCAGAGTGATATCCCTTGTTCAAAAGGGGAGAGATTATTCAGAGGAAGATCTGCAAGATGCCAGATATAATAAATATGTAGAAAAGAAATAAAATGCTAGAAATGGCAGAATAACAGTAATATATCTAGCATAATCTCCACAATAACACATAAATGATATAAGAACAAAAACAGAAATAACACTTTGATTCAGAAAGCAATGTTCACAGACCTCTTCGAGGGGGCAACCTCCAATTGAGTAGTGCTCTGTTAAAATAATATCCAAGCTAGGGTTTTCATACCCTTGACCCTTATTTATACTAAATATGTCTATCAAGAGAAGCATCTAGAGGAAGATCATTCTAGAAGAGGAAGCTTCTATTAGGTCTTCTTACATCCACCTTATTCTATTTTATTCAAAGGTCTTATTAATATTTACCTTTATTACATCCGAATATATTGATCTACCTATGTGCGGGTTAGGACCCTAACATGTTCACCCCCTTAAAAACAACCTTGTCCTCAAGGCTTGAGATGTGGAAACTGATGTAGAATGGTAGCTGGTTTCCAAGTGGCATCTGCTGGAGTCATATCTTTCCACTGGACTAGCACTTCCTTGATGGTTCTCTGATGCAGGAGACGCTCACGCTGGTCCAAAAATACTTCTGGATGTAGCCAAATGGATCCTTCTTCAGCTAGCTCAGGAAGGTTGGTTTGAATTTGGCACCTAGTTCCAATCACCTTCTTTAAGCATGAAACATGAAAAACTGGATGTAGCTTCGACTGACTGGGCAGAGCTAACTGATATGTGACTTGTCCCACACACTTGAGAACTATATAAGGACCATAAAATTTGGGCACTAGCTTCTGACAATGCTCAGCTTTGAGGGAAGTTTGCTTGTATGGTTGCAGTCGCAGAAACACCTGATCCCCTTCTGCAAATTGACGTTCAGAGCGACCTTGATTTGCTTATTGCTTCATGTGATTTTGTGCCATGAACAATTTCTCTTTAAGGGTATGAAGAATATCCTCTCGAACTGTAAGTGTTTGGTCAACCGCCTGGACCTTTGAGGTACACGGTAAGTATGAGAGAAATGAAAGTGGATTATGTCCATATACCGCTTCAAAAGAAGTCATGCGAGTAGCTGTATGGTAGGAAGTGTTGTACCACCATTCGGATATGGGTAGCCATTGAGTCCACTAATGTTGTTTTTCAGAGGAAAAACACCTCAGATATGTTTCCAAACACTTGTTGACAACTTCCGTTTGACCATCAATCTGGGGATGATAAGTTGTACTGAGATTGAATTGGGTGCCCTGTAGCTTAAACATTTCTTGCCAAAAATTGCCTGTGAAAGTTGGGTCACGATCAGAAACAATAGAGTGAAGCATGCCATGAAGCTTGAAGACCTAGTCCATGAAAAGTTGAGCCACTGTGGATGCAGTAAATGGGTGTTGAAGAGAACAAAAATGAGAATACTTGGAAAGGCAATACACAACCACCATTATGACTGATTTATTCCCTGATTTGGCTAAGCTAGTAATAAAGTCCATAGAGATATCCTTCCAAATAGAAGGTGGAATTGGAAGCGGTTGTAGTGTGCCTGGATATTTGATTGTTTCTCCCTTGTTGCGTTGACACACCTCACATTCAACGATAAAATTACGCTTGTCCTATTTCATACCATCCCAGAAAAAAGAACGTTTGACCCTGTCATATGTTTTGGTGAACCCTAAGTGCCCCGTTGTGAGTGTAGCATGAAGCTCAGAAAGTACCGTGGATTTAATCTTTGATTGTTTACTTAAATACAAATGGCCTTTGTATCGAAGATCATCCTAGAGCCAAGAGTACCCTGGGGGAGCCAGAGCCTTGGTATGAAATTCTTGGATCATATGCGAACTTTTGGGATCTTGAATCCATTCATGGAAATAGCTTGGATCCAATTAGGAACAATGAAGGAAAGAGAAAAAAGGGATCCTTCTTCTTCATATTTTCTGGACAGTGCATCTGCCACTACATTGTCTTTTCCCTTATTGTAAATGATCTCATAATCATAATGAAAGAGCTTAGTCACCCATTTTTGTTTCTCCTGGGAGGAAATGCGTTGTTCGAGAAAGTACTTGAGGATTTGATGGTCGTTCTTAATTTGGAAGCGTTTCCCCAAGATATAAGGGTGCCACAGATCAACAACATGTAGAATAGCCAACATTTCCTTTTCATAAATGGGTTTACCCAGATTCCTTTTAGACAGTTGCTTGCTGGTGAAGGCCAAAGGTCAACCCTCTTGCATAAGGACAGTGTTAATTCCTTTCCCTGAGGCATCACATTCCAACACAAAGGTCTTTGTGAAATCAGGAAGGGCCAGAAATGGAGTGGTGCACATGGCCATCTTCAAGGTTTGAAAAGCTTGAGCAACGGCTGGAGTCCAAGTGAAAGAATTCTTTTTGAGGAGAGTAGTGAGAGGTGCTGCAATCTTTCTGTAGTTTTTAATAAACTTGCGATAATACCCTGTTAAGCCCAGAAATCCATGCAAGCTTTTGAGAGTCTTTGGGTGTGGCCAGTCTTGCATAGCTTCAATCGTTTTTGGATCCACCTTGATGTCATCCTTGCCAACCAGATGACCCAAGTATTCTACTTCTAAGGCACCAAAAGCACATTTAGACTGTTTCAGGAAAATTTGGTGCTGGGAGAGCAGATGGAGAAATCAATCCACATGAGTAAGATGGTATGTCCAAGTTTTTCTATAGATGAGAATATCATCAAAGAAAACTAAGACAAAATGATGGAGAAAGGGATGGAAGACATGATTCATGAGGCTTTGGAAGGTGGAGGGGGCATTACACAAGACAAAGGGCATGACCAAAAACTCATAGTGGCCCTCATGAGTGTGAAAGGTCATCTTGGGAATGTCTGCCGCTTTCATACATGTCTAGTGATAGCCCAATCGAAGATCAAGTTTAGTAAATAATTGGGCGCCACTCAATTCATCTAGGAGGTCATCAATGACAGGAATCAGAAATTTGTCTTTAATGGTAAGTTTGTTGAGGGCACAAAAGTCAGGATACATTCTCCAAGAACCTTCTTTCTTCAAGACCATGACTACAGGAGAATAGTAAGGGCTCGTACTAGGGTGGATAACTCTTGCATTAAGGAGTTCCTGGACCATTTTCTCAATTTCATTTTTTTGTGAAAAGGGGTGGCGATATGGATGGATATTGGGAGGAAGGCTTCTGGGTACAAGGGGAATGGAATGATCA
>JZKD02S1268172.1:0-12164 GCA_000966675.3 Picea glauca
TATCATTCTTCTCCCCACCTGCCATCTGTTCTCCACCTGACCGTGCGACAAGCTCGTTCCCTTTATCCCCTCCTTATCCTCTGACATCTGTCCATCTCCCAATTTCTGAAACTCCGAAGTGGTGTAAATCTGCTGACATCACACGTGGATTGACACGTGTTGAATACTACCACGTGTCACTCTGATTCGTGACTTACATGTGCCTGAAATGTTGAATCAGTCTGACACCTGCCATTACCTGGTTGTGCCACGTGTTCCTAGCTAACGTGGTATGCTGACATGAGTCAGATCGACGGTCCAGATCACATCTTGATCTGACGGCTGCGATTAAATCACAATATCGCATATCGCGATTTCGGGATTCCTGTGGTTATTATTCTTTGACATCTTCAACTCTCAATCCGTGAAACTTCGAAATGGATTGAGATCAATGGTCCAGATTAGACCTTGGTTCAATGGCTGCGATTAAATCGCGATTTCACAATTCTTGTTGCATTGTTTTTTTTCCCTCTCCATGTCGTGATTCGCGAAAATTCGATATGGAGCTGTATCAATGGTCTAGATCTGATATTGATTCAATGGCTGCGATTAAGTCGCGGTTTTGCATATCGCAAAATCAGGTTTTCTGTGGATGATATTACTTGACATCTCCAACTCTCGATCCCCGAAACTCTGACATGGACTGGAATCAATAGTCCAGATTGAACCTTAATCTGACGGCTGAGATTAAATCGCGATTTCGAGAGGTTAGGGAACATTGTTACTTTGACTCTCCAGTCAACGAACTGACGATCTATCCCCATGTGTCCTGCCTGAAGATGGATGGTCCTCCTTCTTTCGAGATTTTTTGAGCCCTCTACTCCTTGCACTTTAAATAACGTGCAAGTTCTCCTCGATCCAACGGTGGTCGTACCCTACGCTCGGATCTAATGCCCGAGATCTATCCTCCATATCTGCACACTCCTCTTGTCTACATTGAGATATGATGGTCATCGGGAATTCGGGATGGGATCCAATGATCACCGACGATTCTCCTCCAAGCTTACACATCCTTCTTACTTGGAAGAATTTCTAAGTGTCAAAGGCCTCGACCTTTGATCCGCCTATGATCCTAAGTATGCTATCTCCCTTGATCTTTAGCCATGAGTTAACCTCATCCCTGGTGCACACCTACGCACTACATTCGACTCTGCGCTAATTCCTCCTGAGCTTACGTTGTTCCTGTTTTTCCATCGATGCACACTCTGATCCTACCATCAATGACAAGTGCATACTGCCTATAAAGCATGCCAACCATCCTCTGTCGTGTCTTCCCAAACCACTTCTGATGCCCGTCTGTTACATTCTTCCTATACTCATGCCATCTTCATTATTTTACTTGCCATCAATGACAAGCATTCGCTACCTGTTAAACATTTTCCAACAAATCTTTGCAGGTGGTAAATTGATTCTAAAACATTCCTATTTTCATAGGTTCTAAACTACTGCTGAAAGAAACCCTAACCAGTCTTTGAACTTCAGTGATTGTAATATGCATAATGGCACCTAAGAAAAGTGGGAAAATTACTTGAATGGAACTAGAGGGTATACAATTGATCGATGCTTACCCAAAGATTTCACAAATGTTTAGAGATGCAGGGTGGTTTAACTTTTGTTCAACACTCTAAGGTTATCATGAATGAATTTATTTGATTTTTTCACAGAACTTCGATGGATTGGAAACAATGGTGGGTAAGGTTCTCATACATGTGACAGAACAATCAATCAAGACTACATGAAGGTTATCTATGTATGGAGAGATATGGTGGACGAAAGAGGAAATTCCTATGGAATTTGTAAACCAATTTTTACTCCCAGAACACCAAGACCCTAATTGGAGTCAAGGTATCCCATAGAGTTATATCAAGAAAGAGTGGAAGACTGCTTTAATGGTGATTCGTAGGTACATTACATGTGAATGAAGATTTTCCCTTGTGCATCTTTATCAAATTAGGTTGTTGATGCATTTCAATGGTGATATCCCTCTTTGTTTTCCTTTCTTTTTATTAAAAATCCTGTCAAAAATGTCTAAAAGGATACAATCTCTCTTTGCGACTGCTAGTAAGAGTATTTTTGACAAAAGACCGATCAAAACCCTGGTCATGTATGCTTTGGGAGAATTCTAGTGCCCTTGGGACTGGTTAATAGAATCTCTTGAACTTGAAGATTAGAAACCTAAGCATAAAACTTGTCCTAAACAAAAAACTAAAAAGGATAAGAAGGTTTCTAAAACCTCTGTTGTTACAGTGAAAGAAAGTTTCCTTGTAGCCAAAGTGACTATATCCAACAAAATATAGTTGTTGTTACAGAAGGAAACATAGGATTTGAATAAAGTTGGCCCTATAGCCAAGATCACCAAAACTAAAAAAAAGAAACAAAAGAGAGAGTTAGAATTGGATACTCCAATTCAGGATGAGCTCTTAGTTTCAAAAGAGGAGCCCGCAGAAAACAAAGGAATCCATATCAGAGGACCAAAAAGGTAGAATCTTAAACAGTCCATGTAGAAACAAGAGAAACCTTTTGTAGATGATAAAGGTAAGAAATTGAGCAAGACAAGGAAGGATAAACTAGTGATGAACTATCCTAGAAGATCTAAAACTAGGGAAACCAATAATTTGAGATTGAATTCAAAGGACCTGTTCAATCCTTCTATTAAGAAAGAAAATGTAATTGTCATTGATGATGACACACTGTAAAGTACAGAGGATGAGAAGGGATAGTCACCTATAACCTCTTCACACAAGTGGAAAAATGTTAAGGTAGAACCTAAAGAGGAATGTTATGATGAGGATACTATGCAGAAACAAAGAAAATATGAGAAGGGTAAACAAGTAGCAGAGAATTCAATGAAGCATGTGACAAGAGTAGCTAAAAAGTGAAGTTTAATATATAAAACTTTACCCAAATCCTCGCTGAAAAAGGGCCATTGGACAGATCTAGAAGATACTTCAGTGGATGATGAGATAAAATGAGAATCCAATTATTTTCCAGAGACAAAGGAGCTGCAAGATTTTTAGGAGACGAAAATGTCATAAAGTGTTTAAGCTGAGGAGATTGCTGGTGGTTCATCTTCAAAGGATCATAAAAATGGATTCAAAGTCAAAAATACCATATTTTCTATTGATATGAATTGACCTGCTCCAGTTGAAGAACATCTAGAATTCAGAATGGAAATGAGAAATGAAAAACACAGGGTAAGAGAATTGCAAAAGATAATTATGTAGTTGAAGCAAGGGAAGTGCATGATAGAATAGTGGAATAATAGGCAATAAGAAAAGTTTCAGAAGCTCAAAACGCAAAAGAAAGATCAACAAGCCCTGCTAAAAAAACTAAGGGAGGAAAACATCAAATCTTATTGGCATAATGTAGTTTTGAAAACTAAAATGAAACAAAGGAATACCAAAGGTTCTTCCACTATCATTAAATGAAGGTTTCAAAGAGGCATCCTACAGTGTTTGGATTTTGATGAACACAACAATACATATGCTAAGATTTTGAAAATTTTATTATAAGCTACACAATCACAGGGTATTTCTGAATAGATAAAGTTTTTCTCATCACAAACATGAGTTTTTATTCTTCAGGTGGACCAACTCAACATGAGATTCGATCCTCACTTTCTGAGATCTGAATGTATCATCACATCATAAACTAGTCTATATTCGAGATTGATCATCTAAGGACTACGTTATAGAGTTTTGTATTATCTATATGAGTATACATGTCCTAAATATTAGCCAGAAGATAGGATTCTATCTAAATTGTAATCTAGAAAGTAGGGTCTCCATAAACCAATTGTGGTGTTTAAAAAGAGATCTGATTGACATAATTAAGGGTTGATTTGGTTGGGAGCTATTGGCCATTTTGAGGAAATATTGTAAGACAAAGAACTACTTCATTTTGATACTAAATGGAAAAGGCTATCTCATGGTTAGATTTCTATTCTTGTCTATATTTATATCTTTTTCTTACTTGAATGCATGTTAATTTGTTGCTAAGTATATGATGTATCTTGTTTGTGAGTAATCGAGTGAAGACTTTATTTTTTTTTTGTTCATGATCAGATTTGTTTTCAAGTACTTTTCTCTTTCTTCTTAAATGATATTTGGGATCAAGAGTTTCATATGTAAGTAGAAAAATTGAAAGCTTCCATACTTCTTTATCTTTCATATTACTTTTTTCATCTGATTATTGGATTGACTAACATTTATTAAGTCTTTGAGATGTTATTTGTTCTTACATATTTAATATTGATACTTTTCATTGCCTTTGACCCAACCTTCGAACAATTCCAAACAAAACTAATTATAAATATTATTCATAAAAGCATTGCAATAACTTGATGATGCCCTAGATTTTCCTCTCACAGTCAAGTGCAACTTTAGGGACTAACACACCCCAAGTGGTAGATATGTCTTGTGCACTTCAAATCCAAAAACTGTATATCCTGGTAGCTATACTTAATAATTGAAGATAAATCATATCTACCTGTACCACAACATAGGTACCTACATGTTGTATTGTAACCCAATAATACGGTCAATATCCTTCATCTCAAGCTATGAAATCAACTCCCTCTATCTTAGAGAATCCTTAGACCATGCTTCGATCTGCTGCATGCCCCTTTGCATTCTACAAAGTGTCACAAAACTATGTTGGCTTCTTATTGATCATTGACTTCCTCTGATTGTGACTCCCTCTCAGATTTATCTCTTATGAATTGCCCAAAAAAAGAAACAAGAACAACAAAATATCCATGGTATCCTCTATGGAATATATCTTGCCTAGAGTCTAGGTTAGTAGTCAAGAACATCTCCTAAAGGATATCAAATTCATTTAGTAAACAATAATCATTCATATAAGAACAAAAATATCTCCTAGAGAGGAGATCAACAAGTGTATAACTAGTATTAAGGTGGTAAGATCCAAATATCAAAATACCATAAAAAACCTCAGAATAAATACTCAACGCCTTGAAAAAGAGATAATTTAAGATAATAATCCTCTTCGAGGGGGAAACCTCCTTATACACCACTTAAATTTACAAATACAAGATGATTGAAAATGAAAAGATCTCCTTGGTATATATAGGAGACTAGGAGGTACAATTACAACTAATGGACCCAAGTTGACATAAATAAAATAACAAAACTAATGTAATATGCTCCAATTAAGGTTTAATGTGCCACTATTTAGTGCTTAACATAATGGGTTAGTATAATGATCATAACTTCAATAGATCAAGATGAATCATAAGATCATAATAATGTCATAATAGTTAGAGACATATCAATTTAAATAATAAAACATGGAGTCGTCACTGCTAGGAAGGGTGCACTTCTTCCTATGAATGTACTGAATTCAAAATCATTGATTGAACAAAGTCTCTTGTACATTCCCTACAAACACACTCATGCTTTTCTGGATGATATAACTTGAAAATAATATACAAGTGCATACCTTTGAAATTTGTAGTATCATTCAACTTGTCTTCTAATATGAAACTAGACACCATCTTGACAAGAAGAGGTTAGAAACTAAATAAAAAGGGTTCAATTATTATAACAAGCTAGAAACCATGAAATTTCAATTTTGACAGCAAAAATCAAATTTGACCAAAAGTAAACCTTTGTCTTTGACTTTTACCAATCAAACTTTGACTTTGACCCCAAAAATCAAACTTGATTTTTTTGCTAGATGAGGGCACTAGAGGGTGCATTAGGATAGGGAACACTACAATACCCAAAAATTAGGTTCAATGCTTCATTGAAAGTGCCAAAGAATTTAGGCTTAGGGTTTGTTGTAGCTGCAAAATTAGAAACCCTAGTTGGAGCTGCAATTGGTGCTACAACGAGCTTGACAAGGAACTCCCGATCTACCTTCCAGTTGTTAGATTGTTTTGAAGGTAGTGTGGGCCCATAACCTGTTAGAATAATGTTGATGTGTTCGTTTAACCATAGACAATGCTACACCATTGTCACCCAACCATAGGCATACATCCAGCCTTGAGAACCTTAAGCTTTGATAGAAATAATGATTCCAGGAAGCCACACCATAAAAAATAGATAATCAAGAGATTGCACCTTCTCCAAGGGTAGAGAACAAGAGAAAGTACCAGAAAGACTGAAAAAAGAGAAAATTGTACAGCTGCTCCTCCTCCTCCAAACTTGAACACTATTTCTAGGTGACTGAGAGTGTGTGAGTGAATGAAAAAATGAGCTAAGACATCCTATATTTATAGTGGTTCTATCACATGTCTGGGTCAACTTATCTTCCTGGAGGATAATATATTAATATTGTATATTTTGCTGAGCTGACATGTCTTCTAGGGTTTTCACACATCTATTTAGGGTTTCTCTTGCTTCTAGAATATTCTATTCTAGTTAAAGGTTACATATGGAGGTTAGTACCTCCCGTATCTACCATAATATCAATAGAAGGCACCAAAGAATATTATGAAGAGGAATAATTTGACTACAGAGAAGAACCGTTGATTACCATAGAAGTTATAAAAAGGGAAAATAAGAAAAGCAAGTCACTATAGGCATAACTGAAAGGAAAAGAGGAAACTCAAAATTCAAACTTTGAAGAACTAGAGTAGATGATCACTAAATTAAAAATCCAAGTTGAAGAATATTTTTTTTTAAGAAGCACTCAAAGAGTGGTAGGAAGAAAAAGATAGGATCATTGGAGGTTTGGAAGTAGAGATTGTGACATTGAGAAAATACCTTCAAAAGAAAAACATGCAGAACAACTCAAAAGTTTTATATGATATTATTAGTTGTCAAAGGCCAAATCATGACAAATATAGACTTGGATATAACCATATAGAAAAGGGATGAAGATAAAGAAAAAACAAATCAAGAAACACAACCAAGAAGCTATGGAAACATAGTTAGAGGAGACAATAAGTTTTACAAGGAAGATCACAGAGACACTCCTCCACCTAGAAGATTCATATTTCATAATTAGTGATAGTCAGAAACAAGAAGTCCTCAAGAAGAAGAAGGGATCATAAGAGTAACTCATTTTAGAATATCTATAACTCCTAGGTATCAAACTATATTTATTGGTTTATGTTATTCATGTAACAATTTTAGACAGAAGGTTGTGAATTGCAAAGCTAATAACAGGAGCAGAGACAACTGTGAAATTTTTGCGCGAAACGATTATTCAGGAAGGCCAAATGAAACATAGAACAAAAGATACAACATGTTTGAATCCTTGAGTACTGAGATGGAATGCTACAAGTGCAACAAATTTGGACACATGGAAAAATATTGTAGAGTGACAGTTCCTCCAAGAGAATCACAATATAATAACAACAATCATAGACATGAACCTCAAAGAGTATGGATAAGAAAGCATAATCATTTCAACAATGAAGAATTTACACTTCTCTACAAGCTAAACATAAGAAACATGGTTGGTATGTTGACAGTGGCTGCGCAAAGCACATGACAGGTGATGAGAACACGTTTCTAACCTTGAGAAAGGAAAGATATGGATATGTCTCCTTTGGAAACGACGACTCAATAAGAATCATTGGAAGATAGTCAAAATTGGAAACAAGGATACCAAGGTGGAAAATATTCTACTAGTGGAAGGTATGAAACATAATCTTCTAAGTGTAAGTCAATTGTGTGACCAAGGTCACAAGCTTGTGTTTGATTCAAATAAGTGCGAGATAAGAAAAAAAAATTCAGGTAGATTGGTTGCAACAACTATAGAAACTTCAAGCAACATACATGTATTAAGTGAAATTGGAAATGAAAAGTGTTGTATAGGAAAGGAAGATGAAGTTTGTCTATGGAACAAAGGAATGGATCACATAAACTTTGACAATATTGTCAAATTCAACAAAAAGGAAGAAGACAAAGAAATGTTGTAGATCACGAAGCCAACCAATACCTTATGCAAGCATTATCAACAAGGAAAGAAAAAAAAGACCAAATTAAAATCAAAGGAATAATCCACATCAAGACAGCTGGAAATTGTGCATATTGATCTAGTTGGACCAACTACAACAAAGAGTTTAACAGGTGAGAATTTTTTTATGTTATTGGTTGATGATTATACAAGGATGATTGTAGTTTGTTTTATCAAGAATAAATCAAAAGAATTCGAGAACCTCAAGAGATATAAGGAAATGGCTGAAAATGAATTGGATTAAAAAACAAAATGTTTGAGATTTTATAATGGAGGATATTTTACTTCAAATAAATTTATGGATTTTTGCAGCAAGCATGGGAAAAAAAGACATTTCTACGTTTCTAGGACACCTCAATAGAATGGAGTTGTCGAAAGGAAGAACATGACTATACAGTAAATGTCTTGAACTGTGTTAATGGATTCCAAGTTGACATATGTATTTTGGGCACATGAAGTGCATACAACAGTTCATATTCAAAACAAATTAATGCTTAGAAACAATAGTGATAAAAATCCCTACGATCTATGGAAAGGAAGACCAGCCAATGTGAAGCACTTCACAGTTTTTGGAGGGAAATGCTACATCAAAAGAGAATATGGAAGAATGGGAAAGCTTGATTCTCATGTGGACAAATGCATACTTTTTGGATATTCGAGCACAAAGAAAGCATACAAATGTTCAATCTAAGGCTCAAAAAAGTTGTGGAAAGCATCAATGTGATGGTTGATGAGACAAGTGGATGGAAAATAAAGGAAGAAGAAAAGGATTCAATGGAACAGGTTCACAAAGAAGAAGGAAAGGATGAATAAGTAACAAAAGGGGAAGATGAAGAAGACCAACTAGAAGTAGAAGAGGAAGAAAGACAAGATCTTCAAGTACCTCCAAAGACACCTAGCAAACAAATAGAGAAGAATAATTTGTCAGATCAGATTATCGGGAACAAAGATGCATTAGTTGAGACTAGAAGAAGAATTCATTCACTACAACAAATGCACCTAAAACTCTTATCCTTGATTGAGCCAAGAATCTTTGAAGAATCCAACAAGGATTAATTCTAGATAAAATCCATGGATGAAGTGTTGGATCAGATAAAGAAGAATGACACTTTAGAATTGGTTCCAAGGCCAAGATACAAGAATGTGATCGGCACAAAGTGGGTCTTTAGAAACAAATTGAAAGAATATGGATAGGTTACCATGAACAAAGCTAAATTAGTATGTAAAGGATATGCTCGGGTTGAAGGTATCGAACTTGAAGAGACGTTTTACCCAGTTTCTAGAATGGAAATAATCAAATTGATCCTCACTTATTCATGCTCCAAGAATATTAAAGTGTATTATATGGACATGAAATCAATCTTCTTGAAAGGGGATCTAGAAGAATAAGTCTACATTGAAAAACCATAAGGATTTCAATTGTCACAGAATGAAAATTCAGTTTGCAGGTTGAAGAAGGCCTTGTATGGTCTTAAATAGGCCCCGAGAGGATGGCATTCCAGGATGGAAAGATATTTATAGTAGAAAGGGTTCAGGAAAGGAAATGCAAACAACAACCTATACATCAAGGTAAATCAAGATAGTGTTTTTTTAATTGAAGTTTATGTTGATGATATTATCTTTGGAAGTGATGATGATAGGGTGAGACGGAAATTTGCAAAGGATATGCATAATGAATTTGAAATGTCATTACTTGGATAATTATCGTTCTTTTTAGGTCTTCAGATATGTCAAAGAAACCAAGGGATTTTTATTTCTCAAACCAAGTATATCAGAGAAATGTTAAAGAGGTTCAGAATGTAAGATTGCAAACCAGTCAATACTTCTATGAAGACCAATTGAAAGTTAAGTAAATATGATGATTCAAATTCTACAGATCAGAGATAGTACAAGTCAATGGTTGGAAACTAAATTTATGTGACAACATCCAGACTAGATGTCATGCAGTCAGTTGGACAAGTGGAAATATTTCAAGAAACACCAAAGGAATCACATGTTCTAGCGGTAAATATGATATTTAGATATCTCAAGGGTACATAAGAGTTTGGATTATGGTATCCAAAAGGAAAGGATCTATCAATTATTTCCTACACAGATGTAGATTGGGCAGGTTACATTGATGACCAAATAAGTACAAGTGAAACAACGTTTTACTTGGGTGAGTGTTTGTTATCTTGTCTAAGAAAGAAACAGTCATCAGTATCATTGTCTACAACCAAAGCAGAGTATATTACAACAATAGTAGCATATTGTACACAGGTTCTATGGATGAAACAAACTTTGATAGATATATAGGTTGAGTATGATGAGCCCATTCTGATACATTGTAATAATACAAGAACCATCAATATCTCAAAGAATCCGATGATGCACTCCAAGATGAAGCACATTCCAATCAAGTATCATTTTCTACTGGAAAAATTTGTAGAGAAGAAAATTTAAGTTGAGTGTGTTGGCACCAAATAATAGATTGTCAACATCTTTACAAAACCACTTCAAAGGGAATCCTTTGAGTATCTTCATAAAAAGCTTGGCATATTTTCTTCCCCACAATGAATTTTGAATGTTATTCTTGTATGTATTATATTTACACGAGGAATCACCTTAAAGAGGACAATTCAATTTGGGGGAGAAGTTTCAGGAAGAGTTCAATTAGGATGAGCATCCCCAAGGACAATTCAGTTAGGGGGAGCATCCTTGATGAGAAAAATTACCTTTGACATTGATGTCAAAGGGGGAGAGTTTTCTCAGATGCATGGATAGAGAGTTAGATGCTTAGAGAGAAAGCACATATGCATGATTCCAAGGGGAGAGATGGTCGCAAGGGGAGAATGAACAATATGACTTTAGTGTTGCATTAGAGTGTTTCCCTCAATGCCAAAGGGAGAGATTGTTGATTAATTGGGTTGGTTTTCATTGATGTCAATCCTTGAAGCAAGTCAGGTAGAAAATTTCGGTAGATCCAACAATATGGTTAAGGGAATCAATAATTTTTGAGGTATAATGGTGTGAATATCGTTGTATTTTCAAGTAATAATAATCTAGATGGATAATAAATGTCATGCCATTTCTAGTGATAAGTGGAACGCCACATAACTCCTCACGGTTAGAGAGTTATGGCCTTGTGAAGTTGGAGAACCCTCATGAGTTACGTAGAAGCCCCTAGAAGGTCAAAGAAGTCAATTTATTCTAGAAGCTCATAGAAGAAACTTACTAGTCAAAGTGGTTGTAACTAGGAGTTAATCATGAGTTAAGTTGTTGCAAAAAGAAAATAATTAACAATAAATTAGTTGCAACTAGAAGTTGTGAGTTTACTATTTGTGGATAAAGTGGTTATAAGTATACAAGTGGTTATAAGTATACAAGTGGTTAGAAGTGAGTTATCTCTAAAATAAGTAAGTTGGGTTAAGTTGGTTAGAAGGTAACCCCTAGAGGAAGCTACTTCGAGAGTATACATAAGAGAGCAAGGGTCTCCTATTAGAATCTATTGAGAACATTGAATATATATTATTTTTTAAGGTTTATTGTAGGTACTCATTGATACATATGAATCTGTGCAAGTACGTGGTAATAAGAACGGTTGACGGTGAAAGTTTCGGAGTTGAATAAATAATTAAAAAACCCTAGTTTTTGAGGTTTACGTGGGTTGTAATGGAAGAGGTCATGTACATATGTGGGTTGGCAGTGAAGGAGGGCACATACAGTTGGGAAAATCCATGAAATATTGAGTTGTTGAGAGTGTCAGGTTCTTAGACTCTGAAAGCAAGTTCCAGGAAGTTCTATAGTGATCAGGTACAACATATCTATATACAGGTTTACAAGGTATGTCATATTCTTATGTGTAGTTGGATATTGTTTTCTACAGGAGATATGGTTATGGGATTTTGAGTATTTTCCCTAGAGAGTTTGTTGGTTGTATGGAACTTATTGTATGAGCTATATCTAAAAAAATACAACACTGGTATGTCTGGTATTCATTATTTCTACATCTTGTTGGGTTGAGTGTTGAGGCATATCTTGTATTTCTTGTTACATGGTTTGTTAATGTTTATTCCATTATTATAGTTCTTTGCATTTCATCAGATAAGAGCATAATAAGAACAACATCACTGAGAAATACACATCCACAAGAGACACAACATTTATCCTGGGAAACCCTCTAGGGGAAGAAAACCCAGCAAAAACTTCCTTATCAT
>JZKD02S1268183.1:0-12164 GCA_000966675.3 Picea glauca
CGCAGCTCAGAGAAAGCTTGGTTGTCCTTTACAGTTTGGTCTTTGAACTCCGCCAGGGGGTGGAGGACCTTCAATTTTTCCTGCAAGCCACAGACAGAAAGGTAGCGGTCCTTCTTCAGCTTCTTTCCTCCCTTCACGAGGATTTCCCCTCGGACCCGGAAGGAGCGACTTCAATGGAGGAACCCTATGCAGCTACCAATGGAGGAGACGTCAAGGTGCAACGCTCAGCAGAGAATGAGCTGGAGCCGGCCGGGCACGAGACCATGGTCGTGGAGGTGGACTCGGCAAGGCGACCGCTGCAGGATACTACGACAGGTGCCGATAGAACCATGAGCAACGTGGAAGTCGAAGTGCAATGGGCGGACCAAGTGACGTATGTCGAGGAGGAACCTTGGACCGAGGACTTCCACGCCACCTAGCCAGGTTATTCGCCAGATGTCTAAACTTATAGTGGTATTTGTGGTCTTGTTGGCTTCTTTTAGTTTTAACTGGTGACCAGTTTTCTGAGACTCTTTTTCTTAGTTTATTACACTACTTATGCTTGACTCCTCTACTGGCTGGACTGGTTTCCCCTTTGTTGGGGCAGTCCAGTAATTACAGTATGGCTATTTCTATATTTTGAAACTCTACTTTGATTCTGAAAAGCTTTTAATATATAATACTTCTTACTTAAAAAAAAAAAATTCAAACCATCCAACTACCTTATAAGGAAAAAATAATAAATAAAACATAAACATATACAATATATAAATATACAAAGCACTTAATCAACTAAACATACACCATGGAGATGCCTTATGTAACAACACCCTTTATATTTTGCTTTCAAAATACTCTTCCAATCCACAAATCAAGAACTAACTACTACATTGGTTATTTTGTCTTAAACTCAATTATAATTTTAATATTTTATTATTTCAATTATTTATTTATTTATTTTTAATAATAAAAATGTTTTAAAAAAAATTGAATTATATTAAATTTATAATGTTAACTTATTAATATCGATTTATCTTTTTTAAATATTTATTAAATTATAATTTAGTAACTAAAATAATATAAAGTCAACCTCAGATATCTCTGCGTATAAGTATTTGGCATAGTCTCGATATCGATTTCTCCTTTTTAAATATGTATTCAACTATAATTTAATAATTAAAATAATATAAACTCAATCTCAAATCTCTCTCCATATAACTATTTGACATAGTCTCGTAAACCTTAACACAATAGTTTACATACTCAAACAATTTCTTTATATATATATATGGTCGAGTAAACCTTAATACAATAGTTTACATACTCAACATTTTGCTTTTGGAACTATATACTACTTGGTATTCTGAATATGAGTTGATTTGATTTCTATTGCAGCACTGCTCACGATGATGAATCAATGCATTGTCAATATTATTTTATATTTCTCTTGTTGAGTTAATTTGATTTGGGAGTAGTTAATTTTATAATATATTTTTTAATATTTGGATTTGAATTGTATAAAATTTTAAGTCATAGTTTAAATGTGTTATATTTTTGTTTTGTTTTAGGTATATTTTTGGGGATTTTTTTTCTGAAATCTAACAATATATTATTGGATCTATAGATTTGAGTAGTTAAATCTGTATAATTTGAGTGTTCAATGGTTTTTTCCGCACGTTGGATTCATTTTTGCATTAAAAAGTATAATTTAAATAATAAAAAATTGTGATTTCGTGCGGATTTATGTTGCTTGATTTTGGTGAGGAGGGAAAAAACGTAGAACAGTTAGACAACACCAAATTTTAATATCATTTAACTTAATTTTTTAGTTGAAAATAAATTATTTTATTATAAAACTAGCATACCCCCTAAGCAGGCGATGTGAATGTCGAAGCAATTTGAGGGTAGTTTTCATATTATTATTATTAATTGGAATCATAAAGATATTACAATTAAAACGATCATATTTGAAATCGGGTAACTATTTTGATATAGACATATTCCAATGATAAATTATCTACGAAGCATCATTGATCCTATGAAATGAAGCTCCTCATTAATACCTTTCCAATGAGCCATCGTGCACCCAAAATGAAGATCGTATGCAAAAGTTACGACCTCCAGAAGTTGATTTACTAACTTACTCCAACGGGGCCCACATGACTTTTGACGCTTCATGTCCTAGGGTTAGGTTTTTGGATGTCTAGGGTTTAGTCATTCATGTTTATTGTAAAAAGGATTTCAAAGCCTCATTGTACTCATCTTCTTGCGAATGAGCATAGTCGTCACATCTCTTCTCAGAGATCAACTACCACCATTCTAGCAAGCTTGTTTTCAGTGTGCATTTTAYAGTTTCAACATATTTCTTATTTAATGGAAGTCAAGTTTTATTGTATCTTTATTATTATTCACTGTGTCTCTATGTTAATATTATAAATCTATGTTTTCATTTCATTCCACTCATAAATCCGGATCAGTGGTATCAAAGCGGTCTGCTCCTTGTCGTTTTTTAGTGCATGTCCCTGATGCGATCATGGTATAGACAGTTGGGTCGCAAGTTTGTTTCTCTTGAGGAAAACTACTCTCGCACACCCAAGAAACCATCCATGGGGGGTGGAAAGAAAGATGACGTGACAAGAGATCCTTTCAAAATGTTGCTCGAGGAAGCCCTCGAGCGACAGAGGAACGAGATGATGGACAACTTTGCACAAATCCTTCGACGACTACCGACAGGCAACGCATCCACCTCAAGCAGAGGCACCGCCCCCTTCAAGGTACAGATCAATTTTGATATTTCTATATTTGAAGGTCAAATAGATGCAGATGTCATAGATAAATGGTTAAACCTTCTAAAAGTGTATTTTTTTGTCCACAACTTTTCCGATAGAGAAAAAATTACATTTTCACTCCTCAAGGTCATCCCTGAGGTCAAATATTGGTGGGAGACTTTCTGTGAGAAAAAGGAAATACAAGGATACACGTTACTTGCAATTGCACCCACTTGGGGTTCCTTCAGGGATGTTATTAATGAACCATACTACCCTGTTGGAAGTTATGACAACTTGTATACAACATGGACCACACTATGGTAGGAAAGAGACCAAACAATGTTAGAGTTCGCCAATGTCTTCCATAACTTTTGCACCAAGCTGGGTATTAAATATTCTGAGTGACATATGGTGCTCAAGTATCGTGGCGATCTACATAGATACATCCATATAGAAATGAAGTTTTTGCATATCTCATCCTTCGGTGTGGCCTATCGATATGCCATCAAAATCAAGATAATCTTAAACAAAAGACATGACAATTTGGGTTTGTGAACCGCTCACAGCATAAGTAGGGAAATGGCAGCCCCAACCCACAAAACAAAGGACAAAGAAAATATCGGCAACCTCAAGACAACCAGTCCAAGCCGTAAGAAAAGAAGGATAATGGAAATATGAAGAAAGATACCGAGAAGTACAACTTCCATAAGATCCCTTGGAATAACATTGTTGATTGTCGCTCAAAGTAATCGTTGGTGGCTAAGGTGAAAGCCTATGAATCAGATGCAGGTTCTGATTCTGAGTCGGAACTAGAAAAGAGGAGACGAATCATTGATGTGAAAACCAATGCCAGCGTTGCTACCACCAAGACGCATTTCAGTAAACTTGATGAGCCAGAGGAAGGAAAGCGTCTATTTCATTCACAGATGTGAGTGAAAGGCACGCCACTGCACTTCATCATTGATGACGGTATCTAGAAGAACCTCATCTCAATAGAGGTTGTCAAGTTTCTAGCTCCGCCAACAATGCCACACCTTTTTCCCTACATCATCGGATGACTCTGTCAAGGAAGTGATCTTCGTGTCAACCAACAATGTTGCCTGTCGAATGGCATCAAGCCATTCAAAGATGATGTATTGTGTGATGTTTCTCCCCTTGAATTTTGTGATGTTCTTTTGGGCCAAAATTATTTATGGAAACATCATGTTGTATAATTTTCTAGGCCTTGCAATGTTATTATTACTTTGAACAAGAAATTGTATAGGATATCCGAGTTAGTCCCACCTAGTGTTATTTCCTTGATCTATGCCAAGCAATGCAAGAAGGTCATTTCTGAGACTAGGAAGTTTGTCTTCTTCGTGATTCACTCTTAGAGTGAGCGAAAGGTTGCAGCCACATCCATGGACTATGTGGACTACCACTCCACGTAGAAGAAGCAAGTGGAAAAGGTCGTGGAAGAGTACAAAGACATATTCTCATCACTTGTTGGGGTACCTCTGCACTATCAGGTCAAGCATCCCATCAATCTGACCCCCAATGCACTGGTACCCAATGGGATAGTCTATTGTCACTCTCTATTATAAAATGAGGATATCAAGTGTCATATCCAAGAACTGTTCCACAATGGGCACATCCAACCCAGCTCATCACCTTGTGGAAGCCCAATCGTGTTGGTGCAGAAGAAAGACGGGATCTGGCGACTCTGCACTGATTACCAGGCCCTAAATAAAATCACAGTTAGGAACTGGTACTAGATTCCACGAATCAACGATCTCCTTGATTAGCTCAAGTGGGACAAATAATTTGGTAAGATTGATTTGAATTTTGGCTAGCATCAGGTCCCAATAGAGGAGACATATGTATGGAAGACTGCCTTCAAGTCAAAAGAAGGTCTTTTTGAATGGATGGTCATGTTGTTTGGTTTGAAAAATTCCCCAACAACTTTCATGAGGATGATGGGCGATATCTTGTGTCCTTTCACTAATTATTTCATGGGGATGTATCTTTATGACATCTTCATCTACAACAAGACTTGGGTGGAACACTTGTAGCATATTCAATAGGTTCTACACACTCTGTGACAACACACTCTATATGCCAACTTGAAAAAATGCTCCTTCGGCATTGACAGGGTCTAGTACCTAGGATACATTTTTTATGTGCATGATGTGCATGTGGATCCAACCAATATCCAAGTCATCCATGATTGACCAAGCCCAACCACGCTCACTGAGATTCAGAGCTTCTTAGACCTTGCCAATTTCTATCGCACGTTCATGTTGGGATAGTCCCATATTTTATGGGTCATCAACCAAATAACCAGGGGTGGTGATCCAGATGGATATCAGTGGCCACCGACTTATTCCAACTGGCTCAAAAGAACTTTCTGGTAATTTTGGCAATTTACTATTTTTAGCAGTTTTTAACTTCTGGGGCCATTTTGAGGGCCTAAATGAATGTTTTTCGGGATAGAGTTTCTCAATGATAACCAAATGATCTAATTAAGCCCCCAAAATCAATATCCTTGACAATAACTTTCCAATGAGCTATCGTATGCCCCAAACGGAGATCGCATGCCAAAGTTACACCCCTGGGAAGTTGATACACCAAACTACCCAAACGGGGTCCACAAAATTGTTGGCTTTTCATATTCCGTGGTTAGGGTTTTGGATTTTCTTTATGATAAAAAAGGCCTTTGGAGCCTCATTTTAAAATCATCTTCTTGCAAATGCGAGTAGCAGACACATCTCTTCTTAGAGATAAGATGCCACCATTCTAGTGAGTCTTTCACTCTGTATTTTTATAGTCTTTGTACATTTCCACTCATTAATAGAAATTGTGTATTATTGTATCTTTGTCTGTATGTTTTCATATCTGGTACAATTTTTTTTATATTATTGGATATCCAAGATATCTATGTACACTTCTTTATTATATCTCTGCTCTCACTTCGTGCCAAAAATAATTCAGATCAATGGTATCAGAGCAGGTTGCTCTTGATCATTTTTCAGTGCATATCCCTGACAAGGTCCGAGTATATCAAGTTGGGTCTCTAGCTTTTCTCTCTTAAATACAATCACTCTTGCATGCCCAAGAAACCCTCCATGGTAGAAGAAAATAAAAACTTCAAAGTAGACNAACCTCAAGACAACCAGTCCAAGCCGTAAGAAAAGAAGGATAATAGAAATATGAATAAAGATACCGAGAAGTACAACTTCCATAAGATCCCTTGGAATAACATTGTTGATTGTCGCTCAAAGCAATCGTTGGTGGCTAAGGTGAAATCCTATGAATCAGATGCAGGTTCTGACTCTGAGTCGGAACCAGAAAAGAGGAGATGAATCATTGATGTGAAAACCAATGCCAGCGTTGCTACCACCAAGACGCATTTCAGTAAACCTGATGAGCCAGAGGAAGGAAAGCATCTATTTCATTCACAGACGTGAGTGAAAGGCACACCACTGCACTTCATCATTGATAACGGTATCTAGAAGAACCTCATCTCAATAGAGGTTGTCAAGTTTCTAGCTCCGCCAACAACGCCACACCTTTTTCCCTACATCATCGGATGACTCTGTCAAGGAAGTGATCTTCGTGTCAACCAACAATGTTGCCTGTCGAATGGCATCAAGCCATTCAAAGATGATGTACTGTGTGATGTTTCTCCCCTTGAATTTTGTGATGTTCTTTTGGGCCAAAATTATTTATGGAAACGTCATGTTGTATAATTTTCTAGGCCTTGCAATGTTATTATTACTTTGAACAAGAAATTGTATAGGATATCCGAGTTAGTCCCACCTAGTGTTATTTCCTTGATCTATGCCAAGCAATGCAAGAAGGTCATTTCTGAGACTAGGAAGTTTGTCTTCTTCGTGATTCACTCTTAGAGTGAGCGAAAGGTTGCAGCCACATCCATGGACTATGTGGACTACCACTCCACGTAGAAGAAGCAAGTGGAAAAGGTCGTGGAAGAGTACAAAGACATATTCTCATCACTTGTTGGGGTACCTCTGCACTATCAGGTCAAGCATCCCATCAATCTGACCCCCAATGCACTGGTACCCAATGGGATAGTCTATTGTCACTCTCTATTATAAAATGAGGATATCAAGTGTCATATCCAAGAACTGTTCCACAATGGGCACATCCAACCCAGCTCATCACCTTGTGGAAGCCCAATCGTGTTGGTGCAGAAGAAAGACGGGATCTGGCGACTCTGCACTGATTACCAGGCCCTAAATAAAATCACAGTTAGGAACTGGTACTAGATTCCACGAATCAACGATCTCCTTGATTAGCTCAAGTGGGACAAATAATTTGGTAAGATTGATTTGAATTTTGGCTAGCATCAGGTCCCAATAGAGGAGACATATGTATGGAAGACTGCCTTCAAGTCAAAAGAAGGTCTTTTTGAATGGATGGTCATGTTGTTTGGTTTGAAAAATTCCCCAACAACTTTCATGAGGATGATGGGCGATATCTTGTGTCCTTTCACTAATTATTTCATGGGGATGTATCTTTATGACATCTTCATCTACAACAAGACTTGGGTGGAACACTTGTAGCATATTCAATAGGTTCTACACACTCTGTGACAACACACTCTATATGCCAACTTGAAAAAATGCTCCTTCGGCATTGACAGGGTCTAGTACCTAGGATACATTTTTTATGTGCATGATGTGCATGTGGATCCAACCAATATCCAAGTCATCCATGATTGACCAAGCCCAACCACGCTCACTGAGATTCAGAGCTTCTTAGACCTTGCCAATTTCTATCGCACGTTCATGTTGGGATAGTCCCATATTTTATGGGTCATCAACCAAATAACCAGGGGTGGTGATCCAGATGGATATCAGTGGCCACCGACTTATTCCAACTGGCTCAAAAGAACTTTCTGGTAATTTTGGCAATTTACTATTTTTAGCAGTTTTTAACTTCTGGGGCCATTTTGAGGGCCTAAATGAATGTTTTTCGGGATAGAGTTTCTCAATGATAACCAAATGATCTAATTAAGCCCCCAAAATCAATATCCTTGACAATAACTTTCCAATGAGCTATCGTATGCCCCAAACGGAGATCGCATGCCAAAGTTACACCCCTGGGAAGTTGATACACCAAACTACCCAAACGGGGTCCACAAAATTGTTGGCTTTTCATATTCCGTGGTTAGGGTTTTGGATTTTCTTTATGATAAAAAAGGCCTTTGGAGCCTCATTTTAAAATCATCTTCTTGCAAATGCGAGTAGCAGACACATCTCTTCTTAGAGATAAGATGCCACCATTCTAGTGAGTCTTTCACTCTGTATTTTTATAGTCTTTGTACATTTCCACTCATTAATAGAAATTGTGTATTATTGTATCTTTGTCTGTATGTTTTCATATCTGGTACAATTTTTTTTATATTATTGGATATCCAAGATATCTATGTACACTTCTTTATTATATCTCTGCTCTCACTTCGTGCCAAAAATAATTCAGATCAATGGTATCAGAGCAGGTTGCTCTTGATCATTTTTCAGTGCATATCCCTGACAAGGTCCGAGTATATCAAGTTGGGTCTCTAGCTTTTCTCTCTTAAATACAATCACTCTTGCATGCCCAAGAAACCCTCCATGGTAGAAGAAAATAAAAACTTCAAAGTAGACAATTATATTAACTTGTTGCTCGAGCAAGCTCTCATGCGACAGAGGGATGAAATGATGGAGAATTTTTCCCACGTCCTTCAATGCCTACCAGTAACAACATGCACGTATTCATCAAGCAACCACTTTGGAGGCATCTCTCCTTTCAAGGTACAAGTTAATTTTGATATTCCCATATTTGAAGGACAGACAAATGCAGATGCCCTAGAAAAATGGTTAAATCTGCTAGAAGGTTATTCTATGTTCATAATTTCTCTGATAGGGAAAATATCACCTTTGCACTCCTTAAGGCTCTCCCCCATGTCAAACATTGGTGGGAAAATTACTGGGAGAAAAGTTCTACAGAGGATTCTGGAATATATGGGGTCAAGCCCACTTGGGATTTTTTGGTGAATGTGGTAAAGGAACAATATTACCCTGTTGGAAACTATGAAGACCAGTACATGAGATGGACCACACTGCAACAAGAGAGGGGCCAAGCAGTTCCATATTTCACCAATACCTTAAATACCTTATGCACCAAGATGGGTATCAAAGACTCTGAACAACGTTTGGTTTTGAAATACCGTGGGGATCTACATAGATACATCCAAACTGAAATGGATTTTCTGGACATCTCATCACTTAATCCTGCTTATCGATATGTTGTTAAAATCGATAAAAAAAATGTAAGCACCAGAACAAATGGTAGTTCATGTCTACAAATCCGCAACAACCAAAGTATGATAAAGATAAACCTAACAAACAGTCTTTCGAAAACCAGTCCAAGCCATAGGAAAAGAAGGGTCACAGAAAGACGAAGAAGGACACCGGAAAATGGTGTGATTTCCAAAGAAGCCCCAGGCACAACACCGATGAATGTTGCTCAAAACAATCATTGGTGGCCAAGATCAAAGACAAGGAGCCAAACCCTGATTCATAATCTGATTAAGAAAATATTGATAGAAGAAATATCATCGACACAGACCCCACTACTACTGTTGCAACCACAACAATTCAACCAAAAGAACCCACAGATCCTGAAGAGGGGGAGCGCCTTTTTCACTCACAGATGTTGTTAGGGACCTAACCCCTCACGTAGGTAGAATAATATATTTCGATGTAATAAAGGTCAATATTAATAAGGCCTAGCAATAAGGAAGAATAAGTCGAATGTAAGAAGACCTAATAGAAGCTTCCGCTTCTAGGAGGATCTTCCTCTAGATGGTTCTTTTGATAGACATATTTACTATAAATAGTAGTCGAGGGTATGAGAAATTTTGTCTTGGATATTATTGTAATAGAGCTATGCTCTGCTGGAGGTTTCCCCCTCGAAGAGGCAAGTGAACATTGCTCAGTAATCAAAGTGTTATTTCTGGTGTTATTCGGGTATCATTTTGGTACTATTGTGGTGTTGTTCTAGTTATATTGTTGTTCATCTTCCATTTCTAGCATTTTATTTCTATTATGCATACTTTTTAATATCTAGAATATTACAAGTGGTATCAGAGCACTTTCCTCGGCAGAAAATTGTGGGTTAATTTTTTTTCCATGGTAGAGACGTATTCGGACGTCTTTAAGCTATAGAGATTTGTCGTTACGTGCATAAAATCACGGTCGGGGATTTATACACGTAGGAAATACAAGTGGTACTTAAGCGCACATATGTTGGCCACCCTTGTAACCCTTGTTGGTACCCCTTCGAGTGGTAGAATATCACACAACACCTGTATATGGATCAGCCTAGATTTCCTGAAGCCCTCTTTAAATAAACCGATTGGCCGCCTGACTGCTATAGTGCCACTGAGAACAACACTCGGGAAGATACACTCTAGTACCTGGGTAGTTGGGTAGTACGACTAAGGGCACAGTCTAGCCTCCTTAGTTGGTGCCTTGAGATATTGGGGCGAGTACTATTGTTCGACCCCACACATATATCAAAGAGCTATAGCACAGGGAAAACCCTTGTCTGTAGAACCCTTGAATACCTAACATTTGCGGGATGAAAACAAAAAACAAAACATATAAGATCTACTGTCACACAACTTTTGTTCCTACATTCGATTTTCCAAATCACTACACATTTATTCTTGATTAAGAATTTGGGCATTTCATCACTGCAGTATTCTTGAGGCCGGAGTATAACTCCGCAAGTGTAAAAAAAAAAAAAAAGTTTGGATTTTGTTGCACCATTATTTGAGATCTATTCCATTGGATTTCTCCCTTCGCCCTTATCACATTCATACCTATCATTTTTTAGTAAATTTTTTGACCCTACCTACCCCTTTTCGTTTCCCTTGTCATCATGGCCCATACCCGTAGCCAAGACTTGGAAGCTCACTTCAATACCTTGCAATCTAATTTCACAGAGACCTAACAAGAAGTGAGACAACTCAGTGCCAATATTTCCACCATCAATAAAAACATGCATTCCTCCATCGCCACCTCAATTGAGGAACTCAAAGAAGACCTCAAACAAGACATTACTACCCAGCTTGAATCTGTCGTGTCGATGATCTACACCACGATGCATATCCCTTCATATCCCCCTTTATCTGACCCACCTTTACATACCGAAGTTGAAACTTCCTCTCATTCCCATAATTTTCAGTCCCATCACGTTCAACGTGACCTACGCCTTTCGCGTGTGGATGTGACCAAATTTGATGGCTCAGATCCCACTGGTTGGGTAACTCAAATGGGAAATTATTTTTCTTTGTACGACATTACATATGACTTGGCCAAACTCTGGTATGGTGTTCTTTATCTAGATCAAGAATGTTGGCAATGGTGGCGATGGAGAAAAATTGTCTGTCAATGGTATGTTCCTTGGACACACTTTGTGGCAGATCTTTATGAATGCTTTGACACTGACACTAGCCATTTAGGTCATTTAACAAAGTTGAAACAATCTGGCATAGTGGAAGACTTTATAGTTTCTTTTGAGCGTCTGTATTTTCATACAGAGGGCATGTCTGATGCTTTTTTCCAAGAATGTTTTATCAGTGGCCTCAAGGATGAGACTTTTTCCCATGTCCTCATGGCTCATCCTCATAGTTGGGTGGAGGATACTAAAAGAGCTAATGAAGCAAAACAGGTTGTCTCTTCTCAAAACTGGAAACCCCCCTTTATTCCTTGCATGAAACCAGTAAATTCCACTCCTCCTTTTACTCCACTAACGATCCAAAAATTGACCAAGGTTGAAATGGTTGAATGCCAACTCAAAGGCCTTTGTTATAATTTTGATGACAAATATTTTCCAGGGCACAAGTGTAAGGAAAAAAATATTTTTATGGCCATCTCAGAGGATGTTTCGGAAGAGGATGTTGAAGCTCCCCTTGTGTCGGTGTCACCTAAAACCTCTGACATAACCCCTCCCTTAGACCCTCCCGAAGTAGAACTGGTCATTTCCCTAAATTCTCTCACTCGCTTCTCTGCTCCCCAAACCCTCAAGATAATTGGCTACATCAAGCATAGGAAGGTCATCATTCTTGTTGATAGTGGAAGCACCCATAATTTTATTCATCTCCGCATTGCCCAAGAAACTAATTTCTATATCTGTGCAGTCAATAATTTCCAAATCATGATTGCCAATGGTAGGTCCATGAAATGTGGAGGGCATTGTGAAAATGTGCATCTCCAAATTGGTGACTACCACCTAAAATCTCACATGTTTTCTATCGACATGGGCGGTTGTGACATTGTGTTGGGTGCAGACTGGCTAAGGAATTTGGGTCCCATTCTCATGGATTTTAAGGAATTAACCATGAAATTCGACCAGGAGGGCCAA
>JZKD02S1268194.1:0-12164 GCA_000966675.3 Picea glauca
GACTGATTTGCTTTTAACTGAGGGGGGGGTCCGGAATGGAATCTTCCCTCTGGCAAGCCCTTATCTATACGTGGCATCAATCTACCGGTCCTGAGTCCCATCACCTCCTACTGACTGACATACCTTCGTCACCTCCTGATGTCATCATCCACCTTTCTCGAAAGAGTCACATCCCATAAATTATATCAGTCCTTCCCACCCATTTTCTCGTGGCAAGCCCCCTCATCATGATATTTACCCCAATCGGTAACTGCCACGTCACCCATCCATATCCCTCAGTCACCGTCACCCGCCATCTCACACTCTAAGTGATCTGTTGGCCATTTATTACTGGATAACCTACCCGTTAACCAGCTGACCTGTCTCCCGCGCCCAACGGACACCCGTTTACTCAAAACTACCCTTATTCTTCCTATTTTCACCATTTACCCACTCATCGCACCAGAGAAATTCACACCGTTTTCTCTTCCATTACAGTCAGTTGCCCCCATCCACAGTCGCCTCGCCAACGTTGTTTTTCTTGCAGGTACTGTTGCAGTAATGGTGCCAAAGTCAAAACAAGCAGAAGGAGAGGAGAATATGTTTCTCCCGCCTCCTGTCGACCTTGACCAGATCCCACTGGCGGACAAAGATCGCTTAATCGCAGATACAAAGTGCGATTTTGATTTCGCAATCCTTCAGTCATTGCTCAAAGAAGTTTTCCTGGACCAGAGTTATGAAATTGGTCTCTGGGAGTCCAACTTTCCCCTATATCTCTTTCCTTAGATTCACCCTTTTCCAGAGTTTTCCCTCAAGTGCCAAGCCCACTACATTCCTGAGCAAAGAGTCGTTGTTTCCTCGTCTGGAGAAATTATGTTCCTCATCACGCCTAAATCCATCGACCAAATGATGCAAATAACCCGAACTGACTACACCTCACCTTTTAACCTAGAAATTCTCACAAAGCTATACCAGAAAATGACCTTCCCCTAAAGAGCTCAAATATTTGAGCTTTTCCTCCCACCATCCGCTCAATTTCCCTCCACAAATCCCCCTTATCCTTCTTCCATGTTTTTGACCAAAAGAAACCAGATCATCTCGTCCCTATGCACCTTGTTAGGATACTATTCAGATCAGTGGGTAGATGAACCCATTCTGGGATTTTTATCCATCTTCTCTACCGACGAGAAGCCCACTACCCAGTTTGACTTCAGCATGTTCCTGGCGAACAATACTCACGAACATTTTGTAAATTTCGCCATGAAAGGCATGTTCCAGTACTCTTCCATACTAGTGCACTTTCCTCGTTTTCTTCCAAGTGGACAAATTCGTTTTTTCCATGCAGAAGATGGACGGAGATGGTAGACCCCAGGAAGTGACTGCATGGACCTCCTTTCTCAAGCATAACTCCACAGAGTTCAGTTTCAAGGAGTTCATCGATCAATTCTACCACCCAGTGGTAAGTATGCTTAGCAGCAGGCCCGAGCCTAGGATAAATGATGAAGTTCAGAGGATCCTGCATCTCTTGGATCACACAAAGACAGGTGATTGGTATTTATACCAAAATCATACTGAGATCAGAGTGTATGGGTGCGAGTTGGCACCGTATAAGCTGCCCAAATACCTACCTGTTAGAATTTTTTCCCTGGAGTACATAAGGCAGATGATAAACTCTAATGAAATTCACTTCATGTCACTAAAGAAAAAGCAACAGCTCAGAATCAAAGGGAAGATTGGCTCTTTCATTTGTAACAATCGTGGCACTAGAGAAGAAGCAGACAGGATGCTGAAGGAAATGAATTTCTTCATGAGTTTCCCATGGCATTGTGATCCGTGTGGGATTATCTCTAAGATGAGGGTGAAAAACAAGAACATCCCTTATGTCCACGAATCTAGGCATGAAGTTGAAAAATTTGCAAACTAGACAGTATGGGAGCCTAACACTTTGGTCGAAGTAGAACAACAGGATCCCCCAGCCACTGTATCACAAACAAACACACCATTGGTTCCGAAAGAGAAAAGGCCTAGGCAATATTTATCTCCACCTGTCACTGAGGTGTCGTCAAAAGAATTCCAATTGCATACTAAGAGGTCTAAAACCATTTCAGCTCCTGACCCGACTGGGGAAAAGGAAGTCCCGTCTACTACAGTGACCAAGGTTGATAGGCCACCCCTCATCGCAAGCCTCCAGCATATCATAACCTCAGCGTTGCCGAAGAAATCTATAGATTCTCCGTCGACCACCCAGCCAGGAAAGGTAGGACCAAAGCTGAGCGTCTTTGAAAAGTATGAGCTGATCAAGAAAAGGAACCAGACCCTGACCAGCAGTACTTGCGCCCAGTTCTAGAAGCAGACATCGACTGCACAACATAGGCTGCTATCGGCATTTGACACCGAGAAGGGCAGAATGCATATGGCATTCCTCCAAGCACAGGTTCCAGATCCGAAGGTGATCACTGATTACAAAAGGGCCACCTTTGAATTCCAGACGAAGGATGTGCATCTGGTCGATCAGATGGATCTGCACAAGGAAATAGGGGAAATGGTCTTTTATACGATGGCGCATGCTTGCACTACTACGTCCAAATTGCAAGTGTCCCTGAACAACATTCAAACACAATTGAAGTTAGAGAACATATCGTCATTTTCCAAGGACAACAGAATCAAGACTTTGGAGGAACTCGTCCTCAAGATTGATTACGATCCTTCAAACGTGAAAGCAGCAGAGGAGATGATTAAGAAGAAAATTTTTGACATAGCCTCCTTAAGAAAACAACTGAAACGGCCGCCAACAGAAGATTCACAGGTGAAGGAGATAGCAGAGAAAGAAGGAGAAAAAGATGAAATGCTCAAACTACTCATGGAGTAGAATGCACAACTAAAGGAAATGGAAGCTGAGATGGAGAATCTGGTGAAAGAGAAATAAAAAATGAAGCCAATGGAAGTCATTCCATTGAGTGCCATTCCAATTTCGGGAGTGAGCACAGCGTCAGTGACAGAAGTCCCATCCGCGACTCCACTGACATCCCTGGAAAAGACAGTCGAATTGGCTAAATCTATGGAAAAGATGAACCTGCAGGAAACAGAGATCAGCATGCTCAAAAAGGAGATTGAGAACCTTTAGGAACTCAAATCTTCCTTTTAGATTAGCCTCTCCAAGGAAAAGCAGGTGTCAGACTAGCTCAAACAAGAGTTACAACAGCTCTGGAATCAAACAGTGGCAGGTAAAACTTTGGTCGAGGTTAAAGAAAGTGTCTAGACAGACATCACCAAGTCTATGAATGAGATATGGCCCATGATACAAATCATGTTTGAGTAGAATGAATTAGTACAGAGAAGCAAACATGCCATTGAGAAGATCAGATCAGAATTGGGAGAGATGCCAACACAGGCTAACGAAATCATCAAGTTCCTAAATTCTAAGACCAGGGAGGAGCTAGAAGAGCTGAAAATTGAGGATAGAACAGAGACCATCCTCGAGGTCAAAAGAGTTTTGACCAAGAGAGGATTAACGCTTCAGATGGAAGAAAATGTTCAGGCCATGGACCTAGGGGTACAAAGATTTTTTAGTAAGATTGAGGCTCTACAGAAGAAAGGTCTTCTTGGTCTGAAGGTAATCAATGACAAATTGATGACACTCCCAGATTACAAAAAGAGACTGGCCGATGTAGCTAAGGACAGTTCAAAGTTTGCAGGAATTCAAGGCAGCATCACTAGCAAAGCATTTCTAGATGCACTTCAGTGGGACATCAGTATTCAACATGAAATTCGATACATCTTGATCACCAAACCTACCTTCGCCAAGTACACAGAAATGGACGAAGTCTATCGAAGGCTACTCAAAGTCAACGTGACCAGTCATCTTCGATGGGAGGAACTCTGCGATCTGATCGAGTAGCTGATGAGTTGTCCCAGCCCAGTCATTTGTCCAGTCAGATGAGGTCGTGCAGAGGCCTCACCAACGACTCACCCAGAAATCAACATGCAGTTATGACACATCATCAAGCAGTTCCTAGATTTTTGTAGTTTGTTAAGTCAGTTAGGCTAAAAATAGATTTAGCACGTCCTGGTCATTAATGACAGGATCGTTTGTAATTTTGAGTTATAAATACTTCATCTTTCGAAATATTGAGGGTTGTTGATCTTCACACCCTGCAAGCTATCAGACTGTAACATTTTTTAACAGATCTTCCATTAATACAAAGAGGCACTTTTACAGGATTCTTGTGTGTATTCACTGGTGATGTTGTTCTCTCTAAGTTAAATGTTATTCTCACATTGTTATCATACTGTTTTCTAAATCTAATCTTTGGAAGTAACGAACATTGCAGGATTTATCTTGTATACCCTGTTTCTGACTCAAAAGATTTAAGTGTTTTATCTTCTCATTTTACAATAAAGGAATTCTTAATTGCTTCTTTGTTGTAATTGTCCTTCTCATATTTTCTGCTATTCCTCATTTATGCTCCTAAAGAATCCAGTGGTTATATTATCTCGCCCTGTGAAAGCTTCCTTTGTTTTTTTTGGCTCGGATTTCTTCTTTACGATGCAGACCCATAGCCCAATGGATGTGTAAACTATCTCAACCAACTCGACAAACACTACGACACAAAATCGACTTATCTATTTATCTAGCCTAATATTTAAAAATTTGAAACCAATCTAAATNTTTCTAAATCTAATCTTTGGAAGTAACGAACATTGCAAGAATTATCTCGTATACCCTGTTTCTAACTCAAAAGATTTAAGTGTTTTATCTTCTCATTTTACAATAAAGGAATTCTTAATTGCTTCTTTGTTGTAATTGTCCTTCTCATATTTTCTGTTATTCCTCATTTATGCTCCTAAAGAATCCAGTGGTTATATTATCTCGCCCTGTGAAAGCTTCCTTTGTTTTTTCTGGCTCAGATTTCATCTTTACGACGTGGACCCCATAGCCCAATGGATGTGTAAACTATCTCAACCAACTCGACAAACACTACGACACAAAATCGACTTATCTATTTATATAGCCTAATATTTAAAAATTTGAAACCAATCTAAATCATATAGAGAGATCCCTCTCTGAATTTGGAAGGGCTAGATCCTAGCTTCAAAAGCGGTTGGATAAAGTTACCTTTCGTAGATTTATTCTTCTTAACAACCTCTTGGAAATTTACAGAGAGCTAACATAGTGGCGACTCCACTGGGGAACAGAACAAAACTAAAATTTATAGCTTTACGTTTTCTTTTCCCTAGAAAAAAGTTTGTTCCTGAAATATTGCAAATTTGAGAAGAAAGTAATGTTTAGAGGTTGATTAAAATTTGTACATATTATTTTGAGACTCGTAAAACTAAAAAGTATATATATATAAATCAAAAAGAAATATGGCTCCCAAGAAAGTTTATACTCGATCTCATCCAAACTCAGAACCTGCGATAGTAACAGATAACCCAGAACAGATGTTCAAGAAAAAGACCGTAGTTGAAGACTCAGTAAGTCGTACTCCCTTTCATAAGTCCCTTTCCTTTTCAGGGGAGCTCGTTATCTTTCAAAACCCCGACTTCGACACCTTTTTCGAACAAAGCCTGGTTAGGACAAGATCCGATAGTTTTGTGACTGAAATCATTTTGGACCCAACCGTTTTGCAACCCCAGACTCCCGAAGTTCTATCTTCCGCTGCTAAACCGCAAACCACTCCCTCGGTGCTAGTCAGTCCCTCCTCGTCCTCATCTTCAGTCGCTACCTCGCCTATCATCCAGTTTGTTATCCCACCTCCTCCACCTATCATGGCGGCCATATATGCTCCCTTGGTGTTGGCCGCACCTCTTCATGTTATGCCCCAATATTATCAAACAAGACTCCCACAGTTCGATGGAATAGGACCTTTGAACACCCAACAACACGTTGATAAAATGAATGATTATTTTGACCTGCACGAAGTAGATGAGGCTAACGTTCAAATGAGATTGTTTGCCCAAAGTTTGATAGGTGACGTCAAGAAATGGTATAAAGGTTTACATTCCGCCTCAATCCTTTACCTTACCACATTTCAAAGGTGTTTTCTAGACAGATGGCAGGTAAAGAAAAACCCTCTCCAAATATTGTTAGAATATGAAAATATTAGAAGAAATCAAGGTGAGACAGTACAAGATTACTGCACTCATTTCAATAACCTGTACAATGCAATCCCGACCGAAATCAAACCTCCATAGGGTTTGGCATTGATTAAATTTCCTGATGGTTTTGACGCTGATATGTCGTACCAACTAAGGGAAAGAAATTCTACCACCCTGGAAGACATGCAGAAAAGTGCAATAAGTGTGGAGGCCAATTTGTTGGCAAAAAGGGAACGACAAAGGTCAGAGAGGAGATTCACCATTAAAGAGGAACCTTCCATGTCAAACTCCAATTCCAAATTGGATTCATTGGCCAGAGTAATGGAAATAATGATGGAAAGAATCACGATATCAGAAAGAAACCCACCGAGAGAAAACCCACTAGCCCCTCAAGTTCATAATCCTAACTTCAGGAGAAACCCTCCTCAAATCAGACAGAGAGATCCTAGGGATCAAAGAGAGCAGAGAGGTCTGGATCAATAGATCGGACCCCCCCTACAAGAGAATTATGTTGATGAAGGAGAGGAAGTGATCGAGGAACTAGAGGATGCTCACATAAATCTCATGGGCATTCATGATAACGAAGCTATTTTCCTTACCCAAGAAGAGAAAGAACTTTTTCTTCTCAATCAAACAAATGTAAGTGGAGAAGCTGAAGATGCCAAATAGCAAGCATTCGAAAATTCTATTTTGGAGGTACACTGGCAGTACAATCTGCGAAGTAAAAAGACAGAAGGGAGTTCCCCAAAAAAGACGATTGAAACGAAGAAGATAGTCGAAACCAAGAAAGCCTTTGAGCCATCTGCTGAGAAGATTCCTGAGAAGAGTATTGTCGAAGTTCCCACGAAAAGAAACCTTACTATTCTGAGAAGATTGCCACAGCCTGAGGTTTCATCAATTAATCAACCAAGTACTTCTATCCAGAAGAATGTGTTAGAAAAACCATAATTGACGAGCCAAAGCAGAGTCCCTACACCTTTCAACCTCGAAGGGGAATTAGCCAAAGTAAAAATTATCATTCCACTTTCCGAGTTGATGAAAAAAGACGCTTCTCGTTCACAAGTGATTAAAGAGCTGACCATTGAACCTGATATAGGTACAAAATCCTTAACCGTCAGATCAACAAATCATTCAGATATTGTGAACCTTACAGATGATCAACCTGAACTTATGTTCGGACCTAAAGTAGATGGCCGAGACGATAATGGTGATGTCGCCCCTTTTTACATCAGTCTAAATATACATGAACTAATCTTGCATAATGCTATGCTGGATTCGGGTGCTTCCCACAATCTGATGCCTAAAGCAGTGATGGAGAAACTGGGACTAGAGGTCACCATACCTTACAAGGATTTACACTCATTCAACTCCAGTAAAGTTAGATGTATTGGTTTGATCAAGGACCTATGTATCACCCTAGTTCAGATTCTTGCAAAGAGCATGGTCATGGATGTTGTAGTTGCAGACATTCCCCCGAAATATGGAATGATGCTATCTCGGTATTGGGGGGCTAAGTTGAGGGGTACCCTACAGCTGGATATGTCGTATGCCACTATCCCAGTCTTCGGTCAACAAAGAAGGCTATACAGAGAAACATTGATGAAATACATGGTTAGTAGCCAAGAAAAACCGCACAACTATCCTCTTTACTTCGCGCATTCTGACTTGGATTCTTTTATCTTGTATAACGATGGTGACATGGAAGAGAAAAACACTCAGCTGGGAGAAGATACATCTGGTCCGGACGAAGGGCAAGAAATCAACGAGGTAGAAAGAAAGAAAAATGTGATAACTGAAGAATTGTCAGCAGATTTCTGGAGCATGGATTTTGATGGAGCAGTAAGCAAAGAAGGAGTCGGAGTGGGAGTTTGGCTGCACAATCACAGAACCAGGTATTTAGAAAACCAATCTTACAAATTAAATTTCCAATGCACTAAAAATATCACCAAGTATGAAGCCTTGATGCTCGGTCTGAAACTTTTGAAAAGAGTTGGTGACAAATAGATTATGGTAAGAGGTGATTCTGAGTTAATAATCAAGCAAATTAAAGGCGAGTATGTTGTGAAACATCCCTGTCTTAGAGCTTATAGGAATGTTGTTCTTGATGCCCTTAGATGTTTCACTGAAGTTGATTTGCAGGTAATGCCTAAGGGACAAAACATTTTGGCAGACGGATTGGCTACGTCAGCAGCCACATGTAAGATTCCTTTTCACTCGACTCGCCCATACATGGTAGAGGTGAAGTGCAGACCAACCGTTCTCGACAATATCAGGTATTGGCAGGTGCTTGGTAATGATGATCAAATCGAAGACTTTTTGTAGTGTAAAAATGATTTTGAATGTACAAATATAGATTTAGAGAACGAAGATGAAAATGTAAATAGATCTGATTTTGAAAATGATAGTGTAAATAGCGTAGATTCAGGAGAATTAGGCGATGATGAGATGGAGGTTGATGTTCTGCATTTGAAAAGTAATGTTTTACCAAGGGGTCTAGTTCCTCTAGAGGACTTGTTTGGTTTTAACGATGTAGCCAAAAAAACGAAAATAGAAGCCAGTGGACAAGAAGTAGAAGATTGTAATATAGGGACTGAAGAGAAACCCAAGATGGTCAAATTGTCCAAATCATTAACCCCTGAGAAAAAACTCAAATACATTGAGTTGTTCAAAGAATATTCATATGTCTTTGCCTGGGGTTATGAGGATTTGAAAGCTTATGACACCAGCATCATACAACATAGGATTCCAATAAAAGAAGATCAAAAACTGTTCAGACAGAAACTTAGGAGAATCAATCCTAAGTTACTACCCCTGATAGAAAAGGAAATCAAAAAAATGTACGATGATAAAATCATAGTTCTGTTACATTTTTCCAAATGGGTCTCAAATTTGGTCCCTACACGCAAGAAATCTAGGGAAATTAGGCTTTGCATAGATTTCTGAAATCTGAATAAGGTCTCCCTGAAGGACAATTACCCCTTGCCAAAAATGGACCACATACTACAAAGGGTAGTCGGATCCAGTCGAATCTCTTKGTTGGATGGGTTCTCGGGATATAATCAAGTCCTCATTCAMCCAGATGACCAAGACAAAACCGCTTTCACTACACCATGGGGCACTTTCATGTATGTAAAAATGCATTTCGGTTTGATGAAWGCTGGGGCCACTTTCTAGAGAGCGATGGACATCGCCTTTGTGGAAGAGTTAGGTAAATTTATCGTCATCTATATGGACGATGTAACTGTGTTTTCCCAATYTGATGATGAGCACCTGAGGMATCTTAGACGAGTCTTTGAGAAATGCAGGAGGTTTGGGATTTCTTTAAATCCTAAGAAAATCCTTTTCGGGCTAGAGGAAGGCAAACTGCTAGGGCACATAATCTCCAATGATGGAATCAAAATAGACCCCAGCAAAATCGAGGCCATACAAAAATTAGAACACCCAAGAAACATCAAAGAATTATAGTCTTTTATCGGAAAATAAATTTTCTACGAAGATTCATACCCAATCTGGCAAAGCTCCTCGGAAACATTACAAATATGTTAAAAAAGGATGTAAAAATAAAAATGGGACACCGAGTCCAGGCAGTCTTTCGAACAAGTCAAACAAGCACTCACACAGGCCCCCATCCTGATCAGTCCTGATTTTACCAAGGATTTCTATCTTTTTCCTTTCGCTTCCGAACATACCATTGCAGCGGTCTTATTACAGAAGAACAGCGAAGGGTATGAACAGCCCATAGATTTCTTTAGTAAAGCATTAAGAGATGCTGCTTTGAATTACAAGATAATGGAGAAACAAGCTTTTGCCTTGGTAAAAGACATCAAAGATTTTGGAGTCTACATTCTCCATTCCCACACCATTTCATATGTTCCAAATGCRGTAGTAAAAGACATTTTGACCYRGGACAATCCGGATGGAAGAAGAGGAAAAYRGATTGYTGTCATTTTAGAATATGACATAGAKATTAAGCCTRCGAAACTAATTAAAGGTCAAGGCCTAGCAAAACTGATGGTTGAATCTAATTTCCATGTTCTTGACATTAATTTCTTAGCTACAAYAGATGAACAGGGCGAGACGGTGACTCCAAGCGTGAGAGAGGTATTTCTCAACTCTCCATGGTACGCAGACCTTATATTTGTTTTGCATAATTTACAAGCTCCCCCTGGTTTGACTAAGACTAAAGCTAGATTTTTGAAGTTGAAAGMATTAAAKTTTTGTATTCTAGAAGGCAATMTGTATTGGAAAGATCCTAGAGGTATTMTGTTAAACTGTTTATTGAAAGATGAAGYTGACAAAGTGTTACAGGAAYTTCATGCAGGAGAATGTGGTGGCCATCTGAACTGGAAGGTCACAGCCAACAAAATCCTCAGAGTCGGATTCTATTGGCCCACTCTATTCGTTGATGTACATCATAAAGTGACTTCATGTCATCAATGTCAGTTGTTTGAAGGCAAAAGGAAACTCATCCCTCTACCCCTAAAATCGATCTCAATTGAAGCCCCTTTCCAGCAATGGGGATTGGACTTCATTGGAGAAATACACCCCCCTTCTTTAGGCCAGCACAAGTGGATCCTTACTGCCACAGATTATTTTACAAAATGGATCGAAGCGGTACCAAGCAGGCAAGCCATTGATTCTGTTATTATCAAATTCCTTGAAAATAATATCTTGTTTCGCTTTGGATTTCCTAGAAAGATTATAATTGATAATGCAGTTGCTTTTCGATCAAAGAAACTCATAGATTTCTGCAACCAGTATTACATTGGTTTGGGACATTCCACATCTTACTACCCTCAGGGGAATGGGCTGGTGGAATCTTCAAACAAAACCCTGGTAAACATCATCAAGAAAACGCTGCAGGAAAACAAGAAATCGTGGCATAACAAGTTGGTGTTCGCATTATGGGCTGACAGAATGACCACCAAAAGGTTAATCGGTATGTCACCATATCAGCTAGTCTATGGCACAGAAACAATTTTTCCCACTTCCTTAGGAGTCCCTGTCATGAAATTGCTTCAAGACATACAAGCTGAGACAAATGACTCACAAAGAAGGATCAATCAAATGATCCATTTGTAGCAGTCTAGGGAAGAACTATTCAACAAGACTCAGGTAGTCCAAGAAAGCATCAAGAATATTTTTGACAAAAGAACCAAGGAAGATGATTTCAATCTAGGAGATTTGGTGCTGAGATGGGATGCCAGAAATGAAGACAAGGGAAAGCATGGAAAATTCGACAGTCTGTGGAAGGGACCATTCATGATTCAAGCATTCAGAGGAAACAACACTTTATTGCTAAACAACGCTGATGGGACAGATCTTCCAGGAGGACCTGTAAATGGCAGAATGTTGAAGCATTATGTACCGCCTCAGTAGAAACTCGAGTTTTCACTCTCCATTGTACATACCATTTTTATTTTTCGCCTCCATTTTCAAAGTGAATAACATTAGTTAGTTGGTTGAAGACCGAAGAGAAGGCCCTAAGTCGTTGACCATTGTTCTTCCCTTTTTTTGAGAATAAAACCAATCAATCAACAAAGGCTACTAGGCAAAAAAATTTAGAATGCCAGGAACCAAGATTCTTGGCACTTCACAGGGAAAGTACCATCCCCAGGTGGAGCCGTTGTTATCACCCTATAAGTTATAGGATCAACTGGTGACTAGAATATTATCTATCTCTAGTGTTTTTGTTGACAAATGATTTTTCACTCTGCAAATAATTTGAAAAAGAAAAGAAAAATAAAAGAGGGCATAAAATAATTTCAATAAAAGCCCCATGTAATAATAGTAACTTGGTCCATACCTTTCAAGCATGGCCAAGTTCTCTTTAAATTGATGTTGATAGGGTTAGTGAATAAGTTTGGCTAAATCGTTTAATCTTAGCCAAAGTGTCTAGGTTAGATTAGTGAATAAATCTGGCCAGACTATCTAATCTTGGTCAGATAGCCTCAGGCTAGATGTAAATTCTTAACCCAACAGTTTAATCTGGGTTAATTGTCATAGAAAGCTAGGTTAGAATATAGGCTAGTGTCTTTACTTCAATAAAACCAGCTTGATGATCAATGTTACACCATGATTTGGAT
>JZKD02S1268205.1:0-12164 GCA_000966675.3 Picea glauca
GTAAAAGGAGGTTGCCCCCTCGAAGAGGCTTATTATCTGAAATTATCTCTTTTTCAAGGTGTTGAGTACTTTTTCTGAGGATTTTATATGCTATATTGATATTTGGTTCTTAACACTCATAAATATTGGAAGAAGAAAGGTAAATTGGGATTCAATAAGAAGGGGTTTAAATCCTCAAATTTTAAGAACCATATGAAAATATCTAACATGACCCTTCCCACTAAGAGCATGTATCGGAAAATTTTTCCATCTCAAAGTGGAAATAATCCCTTTGGATCAGCCCCAGGAAAGACTAATCATACAAAAAGAGAACCATTGAAATGTTGGGGATGTGGAGAAGAAAATTTGTTGAGGGACTTACCACATAAGAAATGAGACAATAACATGGTATACAACATCCAAGAAGCTACCACGATCAATTATGTGACTAGGAGCATGCCACAAATTTATGCATCCCTAGATAATAGACAAGTTGATCGCCAAACTTCAGTGGTGGAGATGGAAAGTATGATTTCAAATGATATTGTTTCCATTTTAATTGACCTTGGTTCTAATTTGAGTTATGTTTCCCCTCAAATGTTGAGAAATATAAACTGTAGCAAGTAAATCATGCTAAATCATGGGTGGTATAACTAGACACAAGAACAAAAAGGAAATTAACATAGGTCATACCAACGTGCCAATTCATTATGAATGGGTTGTCCACCTAAGCATCCCTGAATATTGTCCATTTAGGATATTGTGACATGAAGATTGGCATGGATTGGTTAGCTTCCCATAAATCCAATTTGGATTGTTATAAAAAAAATTAGAGTGTGAAGATGAGGAAGGGAAGAAAAGGACCCTATAAGGAATTCAAAATTATGTCTCAGTTAGACAAATATCATCGCTTCAAGTGAAGAAGTATTGCAGACAAGGATGTCCTTTGTATGCAATACAAGTACTGAAATTTGTTGAGGATAGTAAACCAGCCTAGAGGACCATCCCATGTTAAGAGAGTATAAATATGTGTTTCCAGGAGAGGTACCAGGTCTACCTCCAATAATATACATTGAATTATCAATACAAATTATACATGGAGCGGTCCCAATGTCTAGAGAACTCAAAATACAATTGAGTATGCTGGAGCTAGTTGAGCTCAAAATACAACTAAAGGAGATGTTGGAAAAAGGTTACATTCAGCCTAGTGTGTCTCCTTGGGGATCACCATCCATGTTTGTGAAGAAGAAGGATGGGACACTCAGGTTGTGCATGGACTATAGACAACTGAACAAAATGACAATTAAGAATAAGTATCCCTTACCAAAAATTGATGATTTATTTGACCAATTAAGGGGTGCTAAAATTTTATCCAAAATTGAATTGAGGTCTCGATACCATGAAGTCTGGATTAAGGATGAGGACATCCACAAAATGACATTTATGACAAGATATGGGCACTATGAATTTGCGGTGATGTCATTTGAGCTTACCAATGCACCACCTACCTTCATGTGCTTGATGAATAATGTGTTGAACAAGTTCTTGGATAGATTTGTGTTGGTTATCATTGATCATATCCTAATCCATTCTAGGAGAAAGGAAGAGAATGAAGAACACCTCAAGTTAGTGCTTCAATTTATGAGAGAGAACAAGCTCTATGAAAAGTTCAGTAACTGTGACTTTTTCCAAAAACAAGTCCAATACTTAGGCCATGTTATCTTTGAGGAAGGAGTGGTAATTGATCCTAACAAGATCAACTTCATTATGCATTGTTATACACCAAAAGATATAGCTGATATCATATCATTTATGGGCCTAAAAGGATACTATATAAGGTTCATAAAGGGGTTTTCCAATATTGGTTATCCCATCACCTCCCTTCAGAAAAATGGAGTTAAATTAATTTAGACAATAGAGTCTGAAGCGAGTTTTCAACAACTGAAACACATATTAACCAATGCACTTATGCTGAAAATTGCAGACCCAAACAAAGACATCCATGTGTGTAGATATGCCTACAAGGAAGGACTCAGAGGAATCCTCATGCAAGAAGGGAATGTGATTTGTTACAAATATAGAAAATTAAATGATCATGAAGAAAATTATGTGACACGTGACTTGGAATTGTGATTGAGCATCACCATCATCATTTAATGAGGCGTGGTGGAAGGTGACTTAGCACACAGTGCATAGCGCATTAACTGGTTTGGATTCCAACAAGGCACAATATTTAAATTTTGAGACCTTTGAAATTAAATATCTCATGAGATTAAAAGGCTAGAGACATTGTATGTACTCTAGAAAGTTGTAATTGCCTTTAATTTTTGTAGGATTGTACAGATTTTGACCATTGACTCATATCTAAATTATAAATGTACATTTACTCTAATAAGCTTAGTGGTAGGATACTTTTAATTGAGATGTGAAATCACTAAAATAGTCTGGAGGGAAGGCTCGAGAATCCCCTTCATGTATAAATCAATGTAATCTATTCCTAGAAGATATTGTTGAAGGTTGTTGAAGTTTTGTTGGAAAAAGGAGAACACTCTCAAAATTTCCCGAGAGACTATAAGTCTAATTTTTGTTCTTTGTGTAATGGAACAAACACTGTGTATTTTTATTTTTGCATCTATCTGTGTGGATGATGGTTGTTTAATGAATGATTTTATGATAGATCTCAAGAGGGAAGTGCAAGTGTGTGCAGGAGTTCACTTCATCAAAGTGAATGAAGTTCAAGAGGAATAGCGAGTACAAGGTTCCAGGGAGGAACTAAACCAAGTGGAGAAATACTTAGTTGAAGAGAGTGGTTTTTAAGTTCCGAGTCCTTCAGACTTCTTTACCTCGACAATTTTGAATAGTGATTTGTTATCTGAAGATGCAGAGCCCCAAAGCTCCAAAGCCCGGAGTTAATCTCAATCATTAATCGATGGGTATGCGTAATTTGTAGATATCCAAGTTATTTTGGATTTGACACTTCGGGTGATTTTGGGTCAATAATTGTGTGGCATGGAGAAGTCCCAAATCCCATAGCCTTGAAGTTATCATCAACCGTAGATCATGTAAGGGAGACATATTTTCGTCCGTTGTCTGATCAAAGTATTAACTTTGACATTGGAGAAGTGGAAGGATCACTTTATGACCAGATTTAGTCAGTAAATACTTCGACGCATTTGAGCACAGAGTTGGTTGGAGTAAATTCTTCCGAAGCCCTGAAGCTCGGAGTGAGCGTAGACCGTTGATATAAAGTAGGAGTGTGGACCTTTGATCCTTGAACTCTTTGGGAGTTCGGTGGTTCGGTTATTCAGGATAATTTTGTTGTTTAAGGTTGGAGCAAAGGAACTCCAAATCCCGCAGTCCTAGAGCGTCGAACAACCCTCTCGATAAGCTCTTGGTCTGAAGTCATGGTCACATGCACAAGTTTGTAGGAGAAAAGGGACCCTCACAGATTGTAATTTCTCACCCGTTTGAAGAGAATACTGTGGGTAAGGTAAAAGAAGGGGTCTATGGAATCTCGAGATAAAATTAAGCTCCTGTGAGAGAAGATCCTAGACCAAGAGGTTGTTCGATCCAATAAGGGGTTCACATCAGGTGGTATCAGAGTAGGAAAAAAAATAAAAATATTTGTGTGTGTGAAGATATATTGGAATTCATATCACCAAGGAGACGCAGAGAGAGACCTGTAGTCAATGCAATGATGGAGGAGGAAATGAGATAGCTTCGTGCAAGGCTGGATGCCATGGAAAAATAACAAAGGATAGCACCCGAGATAGGTGATGTTAGTGATGCTGAAAGTGAAAATATAGAAGAAGAAGAAGTTGTAGGAGAGGAAGAAACAAAGGAGTGACTGTTGAGAGTTTTTGTCAAGCTGGGAACTAGAGCAAATATGGAAGTCCCTATGTACGAAGGTAATTTGGTTGTAGAAAAATTTATTGACTTGATAATTTCTTTAGAAAAGTACTTTGATTATGAGGATATTGACGATGAGAAGAAAGTAAAGCATGATGTGACCAGGTTGAAGGGACATGCAGCTTTATGGTGGGACGAGTTGCACGATGATAGAAGGAGAAAAGGTAAGTCCAAGATTAAAAATTGGGATAGAATGGTAGCTAAGATTAAGGTTAAATTCATACCCAAGGATTATCATTTGAATTTGTTCAAAAGATTTCAGAATCTGAGGCAGAAAGGTTTGTCAGTGAAAGAATATACTGAAGAATTATATAAAATGAATATAAGAGGACATAGGGAAAATAATGAAGAGAAAGTTTCTAATTATATCAATAGGTTCATATATGAAATTCAAGATGAAATTATTTTAGTGACAATGAGGACTGTAGAATATTCTTATCAGGTAGCCCTGAAGGAAGAAGAAAAATTGGCAAGAAAGAAGAGTCAGAAGAACAGGGGAAAGAATCTGATCTGAGGGAAAGGAACCCCAAGAGAAAAGTTCCATAGATCAAGGGAAGAAGCTAGTGGATCAAACAATCAGACAAATAGAGGAGGAGACACTATAGGAAGGAGACATTTTCCAAGAGGTAGAGGAAGAGGCAGAGGAGGAGAAATTAAGTGTTATTCTTGTGGAAAAACATGACGCATGTCTTCAGAATGTCCTGAAAACAAAACTGCAGGTTTTATAGAAGCTCATGTTTCTGAGGCTCAATAGAAGAATGTAAATACAGAGGAGAAATTGGAAGATGTGAAAGAAGTAAGGTGAGTCATAATGAGGAAATATCTTATGAATCTAGAAAAAGAGGTACGAGAACCAGCCCAAAGGAACAATTTATTCATAAATACTTGCAAGATGAGAGATAGAGTATGCAAGGTGATTATAGACAGTGGGAGTATTGATAATTTGGTATCCACGGAGATGGTGGAAAAGATAAAGTTGGAGATGTCAGCACATATGATTTCGTAGAGGGTGTCATGGTTGCAAAAAGGACACCAAGTTATGGTGAGTAAATAATGTAAAGTTGAATTCAAAATTGGTATTTATAGGGATGAAGTTTTATGTGATGTCATACCTATGGATGTTTTTCATGTTTTGTTGGGGAGGCCATGAAAATATGATATGAATTTCATACATGATGGGAAAAAGAACACATATACGCTTGAGAAAAATGGGTGTAGACATATGTCATTTCCACTTGAAGATAAAGGGGTCAAAGAGGAAGATATTTCGAGTATACTTCTCATGAGTGGGGATGAGCTCTTGAAAGAAGTGAAAAAATATCAGGAAATGTAGTTTGTTGTTATAGGTAAGTCGAGAGTTGTCCTTGCAAATAATTGTATGGATGATTTTCCTAAGGAAATTAAGGAATTATTGGATGAGTTTGTTAACATTGTGGTGGATGAGTTGCCTCATACTTTACTTCCCATTAGGAGTATTAGTCATCATATCAAACTTTTTCTCGGAGAAAGTTTTCCGAACAAAGCATCATATAGGTTGACCCCTTAGGAGAACGAAGAGGTTAAGGAGTAGGTCCAAGAGTTTTTGGAAAAAGGGTTGATCAGAGAAAGTGTGATCCCGTGTGCAGGTTTGACTGTGTTGAGGCCAAAGAAAGATGGAGGTTGGAGAATGTGCACGAATTCTATATTTATAAACAAGATAACCATATGCATAGATTTCCTTTACCCATAAGGGATGATTTAATGGATTGTTTGAGTGGATATAGTTATTTTTCCAATAAGAGTTGAAAAGTGGTTATCATCAGATAAGAATGAGAGAAGGAGATGAATGGAAAACAACATTCAAAATGAATGAAGGGCTGTATGAGTGGCTTGTTATGCCATTTGGCTTAACCAATGCTCCAAGTATATTCATGATATTAATGAATGAAGTACTCAAAGAATTTATTGGGATTTTTTTTTATTGTTTATTTGGATGATATCCTAGTCTACAGTAAGACTAAGGAGAAGCATTTGAGACACTTGAGGATGGTAATGAGGAGATTGCAGCGAGAAAAGTTGTTAGTAAATTTGAAGAAGTGTTCTTTTATAAAGACAAAACTTGTGTATTTGGGATTTGTAATATATTCAAATGAATTGAATATGGATCCAAAGAAGGTGAGGGCTATAAAGGAGTGGCCTTCTCCAAGGATTGTGTTTTAGGTAAGAAGTTTTTATAGGAAGTTCATCAGGAATTCCAACCATATATGTGCACCTATATTGGATACTATAAAGAAAGAACATGGATATTTTGACTGGACAAAAGAAGATGAGAAGGGATTTAGACTGTTAAAGGAGAAGATAACATAACAACCCATCTTGATTTTTCCAGATTTTAGAAAGGCTTTCCAAGTCAAATGTGATGCAAGTGGAGTGGCTATTGGTGCAGTTTTAAGTCAATATGATAAGCCCGTTGCTTATTTTAGTGATAAGTTGAATGATGCTTAGAGAAAGTATTTGATTATGATAAAGAATTTTATGCTATAATACAAGATTTGAAAAAGTGGAGGCATTACGTTATGCCAAAAGAGTTTATTTTGTATACTAATAATCATGCTTTGCAGTTTATAACCAGATAGGAAAAGTTCAATTAGAGACATGCCAAATGGGTAGAATTCATGCATAATTTTACTTTTGTCATTAATCATATTATTGGGAGTGATAACAAAGTTGTGAATGATTTGAGCAGGAGATGTTTGATCTTGCAGGGATTCCAAGTGGATACTTTGGGGTTTGAACACCTCAAGGAAATATACAAAGAATATTCATATTTCAAGGAAGCTTATGAAGCTTGTGAAAATCCTTTGATGAGGGATAGAAGCCCATGGATGGAATATTCGATCTAGGAAGGATTTATGTTTAAAGGGAGTTAGTTGTGTATTCCTAAATTTTCAATGAGGGAAAATATGTTGAAGGAAAAACACAGTGGAGGATTGGCTGGACGTTTTGGCCATGATAAAACATATGCACAATTAATTTCATCATACTATTGGCTAGGTATGAGGTATGACTTGCAGAATTTTGTGGACAAATGTAGAATTTTACAATATGAAAAAGTAAAGGAGTAGAATACAGGGTTGTATCAACCATTTCCTATTCCAAACAGGCCATGGGATGCTATAAGTATGGATTTCATTCTTGGATTTCCAAGAAGCCAGAGGGGAAATGATTCAATTTTTGTAGTAGTTGACAGATTTTGAAAGATGGCACATTTTACACCCTGTTACAAAACAGATGAGGATGCTCACATAGAAAACCTATTTTTCAAGGACATTGTGAGATTGCATGGGTTACCCAGGAGTATAGTCTCAGACAGAGACACAAAAGTTGTGGGACACTTTTGGAGAAATTTGTGGAAGAAACTGGGGACAAGTTTGTCTTTTAGTTCAGCATATCACCCTCAGACAGATGGACAAACTATGGTAATGAATAGGATTTTTGGGAATTTCTTGAGGAGTTTGGTGACTAAACATCATAGTTAGTGGGATCAAGTTTTTCCTCAAGTAGAATTTGCACATAATGATTCACCAAACATGAGTACTTGTAAGAGTAAATTCCAGATAGTATATGGAATGCACCCCAGAGGAATTTTAGAATTAAGATATTTGGGACAAGCTAAATTTCAGAGTGCAGGAGCAAAAGATTTTACTGTAGAAATGCATAAATTGCAAGAACAAATCAAAGGCTAGGTGTAGAATAACAATCAGAGGTACAAAGAAAGAGAATATCAGAAAATTAGAGAAGTAAACTTTGAAGTTGGATACCAAGTTCTAGAACATCTGAGGAAGGAAATATTCCCACGAGGGAAATATAAGAAACAAAAGTTGAAAAAGATAGGGCCTTGTAAAATTTTCACAAAATTTGTTGCAAATGCTTATGAGATTGAGCTGCTAGAGGACATTGGAATTTCACCAATATTTAATGTAGCATACTTATATCCTGACAAAGGTCATGGCACAGGAGAATCATACGACCATGAGGAGGTCCAGTGGATGAATTAAATGCCCATATAAGAGAAGCTCCAGATAGAAAATATTTTAGAACAAAGGATTGTGAAAAGAGCTAGGAGGAAGGTTTATTATGAATACTTGGTTAAACAGAAGGATCATCCAGTAGAATATGTGAGTTGGTTAACTAAAGAAGACATCCAGAAACATGGAAAGGAAGTTGAAGAGATCATGGATAGGAATCCATGAATATTTTTGTCCAGAGGAGTATGATGTAGGAGCATCACCATCATAATTTAATGATGCATGGTGGAAGGTGACTCAGCGCATAGCACATTAACTGGTTTGGATTCCAAAGAGGTGCAATATTTAAATTTTGAGACCTTTGAAGTTAAATGTCCCATGAGATCAAAAGGCTAGAGCCATTGAAAGTGAACGAATCTCAGGAGGGATAGAGAGTACAAGGTTCCAGGAAGGAACTCAACCAAGTTGAGAAATATTTAGTTAAAGAGTGTGGTTGTTAAGTTTAGAGTCTTTTTGACTTCACCACTTCAGTAGTTTGGAGTAGTGAGTTGTTATCAGAAGACATGGAGCCCTGAAGCTCTGAAGTACAGAGTTAATCTTAGTCATAAATCGGTGGGTAAGCGTGAGCCATAGATATCTAATTTATTCGGGATTCGACACTTCGAGTGATTTTGGGTCGATAGTTGTGCGGTGCATAGAAGTCCCAAATTTCGGAGCCCCGAAGTTATCATCATTCGTATATCGTGCAAGGGAGATGGATTCTCATCCTCCATCCTATCAAAGTATTAAATTTGAAATTGGAGAAGTGGAAGGATAGGGCAATAGCTACACCTTCCAATCAAATCACTTTATGACTAGATTTAGTCGGTAAATACTTTGGCGAATTTGAGAAAAAAGTTGGTCGGATTAAATTCTTTCAGAGCCCCAAAGCACGGAGTGATCGTAGACCATTGATATAAAGGAGGAGTGTGGACCGTTGATCCCTAAAGGATTCAGGAGTTTGGTGGTTTGGTTATTTGGGAGAAGTTTCTTGTTTGAGGTTGGAGTAGAGGAACTTCGAGGCCCGGAGTCCCCGAGCACCGAACATTCCTCTCTCTAAGTGCTTGGTTCGTAGTCGTGGTCACATGCACAAGTCGGTAGGAGAAAAGGGAGACTCATGGATTTGAATTTCATTCCTTTTTGAAGAGAACCCTATGGTTAAGGAAAAGAAGGAGTATGTGGGATCCTGAGAGACAATTCAGTTCCTGTGAGAGAAGATCCTATACCGGGAGGTTGTGCGAGTACATAGGGGGTTTTCATCATGTGGTATCAGAGAAAGAAAAAAAAATCTATGTGTGTGTGAAGATATATTGGAATTCATGCTGCCATGGAGATGCATAGAGAGACATGTAGTCAACGCAATGATGGAGGAGGAAATGAGACAACTCTGTGCAAGGATGGATGCCATGGAAACAACACAAAGGTGTAACAACCCTAGATAAATAGTTTCTTAAGGTTTATCAAGTATAGTTAATTAAATAATTAACTATCCTAATGTGTATTAGTTAAATAATGATTATTTATTAATAATATTAATTAATTATTGATTGTTTAATATATGTTGATTAATTAATTAATTGATAAATTAACACATTTAATGTTTGGGTAACGAATTAAAGGCTTAATAACTTTTAATTTATTATTAGAAAAATTTACCTATGGAGGGATATGGTATTGAATGGAGGGATAGGGTATTGAATGGAGGGATAAGGTATTAAATGAAGGGATAAGGTGGGTGGCATTAAAGGAAGGTAGGAGGTGGTGAATGGGAGGAGGATATGAGGAGGCAGAGGCATTCGGGGAGAGGGACTTTTGGAAACTTTAGGGGAAAGGAATCTTTTTCTGAGATTAGGGACTGTGTTTTCTGGTTTGGAGTTTGGGTGGACTGTTACAGGGGTGCATCGATTGCTGGGAGTTTTGGGCTTAGGTTCCAGGAATCCTCATGAAATCCTAGAGCTAGGGAGCTAGATAGCCTCTGTTCCTAGCTGGCAGGGAGGAAGGATTCGGTTTTGGGCAAAGTTTGGGTAGAGCAGCAGCGAGGACAAACGAAGATTGGAGAAATAACATTAAACAGAGGTATGTGTTTTCATGATTATGTTGTATTAGGTGGTTATCATTAAGATGTTGAATATGATGTGTTATGTGGTTGTTATGTAAATTTATTTTCATGATGTTCATAAATTTAATTTATGTTGAATAATAAATGATTATAAGTTGATGATTAAATTGTACAGGATATAATTTCTCCATTCTCTATTTTAGCTTGTGTTTTATAAGGCTCCGTGGGAAGAGACCTTACAGATGGTATCAGAGCCCTGGTTTAAAAACTTGGACCAGGGCCTACCCACCTACCCAATTTAGGAATGGAACTGTACCCACCCAGAAATTAAACAACCCTAAATAATCTATAAAGGGTATATATATGTATATATAGATATATTGAAAGCAGCCCAGAGGCCCTGAAACCCTTAATTAGATATAAATATTTGCCAAGCTCTAGCTCCATCTCCACCTAGCCTGCAAGCCAAAAACACATTTTTTTTATTTACACAGATCTATATATAGACAAAATGCCCATTTGAAAGTAAAGTAGTATAATATTCTACACAGTGGAAGTATTAAGTGAATTTTAACACTTGCTTCAATTAAACAAACAAATAGTTAAACAAAAAAAAAATAATAGCTCCTGGAACCAAGTAGGTTGTGAAACCATATACCAGGAACTCTAAAATAGGAGATGTTAGAGACTTCAACCATAATCCTACCTCTCCAGATGGTTCAGAAGATGGTAGCGGGCTTGAACTAAGCTTGCACCTATCATGTGGTGGATCTACAAGCAAAGTGAAGGGGAGCTTCATTTTATAATCCATCTCTTAGCCACATCAGGATTTTGGCCATTCAAAGTTTCATCTAAACTAACTCAGTTGTAAAATCGCAGAAACATCCCAAAAAAAAAATCAGAAATTTAGTTTTAAACAAATATAGCAATCTGCTACAAAATCCATCTATTGTACTCATTGAGGTCGTGAGGATTACAATGAGCGAGTATAATAAAATATTCAAGAAGGGTATACACCACAGTAAGAAGAAAATGAATTATTCACCCCCACCACAAAGAAAAAGAGAAAAACACACACGAGAAATTGTCTATTACTGCCTATAAATGAAGATTGCCAACAATTTCATAAGATATTATTAACCTACAAAAAACAGCAGGCGTAAAAGAATTCGTAGGTTTTATTTTCCTATAAATGAAGACGGCCAACAATTTCAATGGTATTATTAACCTACAAAAAACACCAGGTGTAAAAGAAGTCGCATGTTACAAACCATCACCTGCAACATCATGGGTTAGCCACAATTGTTAAGTCAGAGCTAATGCACAAGCGCCAAATCAAACCACGAGGAGGAGGCGACTAAGTCCCATACACTATAGGATCAAGAGCCACTCATCAAGCACCAAATCCTGACAAAACACCCAAGCGCCAAGTCACCAAATGAAGGAGCCACGAGGGGCATTGAGTTACGCACGACATATCAACGTGACCTGCAACACCACTCACCAAAGCCGATGCCCAAGTCAAACGCTAATCCACTGAGGAGAGGGGAGCACATATGCACATGGCGCATCAATGCGACCTGCAACCACCAACATTAAGCACCTGAAACCTAGCGGCCAAGCACCTACAATCAACACAACTCAGATTAGCATCAACCATAACACATAAATTAAGCTAAATAAAAAAAATCCCAACGCCCAATACCAAACGCTAAGCCTGAGTTCATTACCATAGCTCTACCATAGTAGAAGAGAGGGAGGATCCCCTACCATTACCTTAACTCCGTCACAGTTGCAGAGTAGGAGAGGCTCATGGCACATTCGCATAGTGAGATAGGCGGCAGATTGATTAGGGTTTGGGGATAGAGACCCATGCGTTAGGGTTAGGGAGGTGAATTTATGGTAGGGTTGGGGGCACGTGGGTCTCATGCGAGGACCCACGATGCCCGTTTCAAATTTAAATTTCTTTTTTTTATTGTTTTAAATTTTTGTAATAATTTTTAATTTGTTTTATTTTTTTTTTATTATTTTTTTTTGGTAGTTAAAAATAATAATAATAATTAATTAAAATTAATTTATTATTTATCATTGCTTTAATTATTGTAAATATTTAAATTATGTAAATATATATTTAAATTATATAATTTAAATCTTTAAAATTATTATTAAAC
>JZKD02S1268216.1:0-12163 GCA_000966675.3 Picea glauca
ATGCAATATGAGCACTATCAGTTTGATTTACAACTTGGGTAGAGTCACACGACTCACCTCACTTCACCAAGTCACTCATACAAAGGTTCGTCACACCAAGACTCTCTATCATAACCGCATTCACAACCTCCTACAATGTTCACCAAACATGCACCCAACTGCAGACCTATTGTCCCTTTTCTACCACAAACTTCACCATGTTAACACAGACTTTGATTCTACCTCAGACATGCCTCACACAAACTTGCATTTCAAACTTCCCCAAAATTTCCTAGTGCGTCCCACCCTTATCAACTTGTCCTCCATCTTCGCAACTCTACCTTAGTTATGTCTTGCCTCAGAACTTTACCTCAAGCTTTCTCTCTTGTTCTTGCCCAAATCTTCTTTCCTTCCTTGGTTGTGCACCCTTTTGTTCTTATATGGACTCCAAAGGTCACCATCATGAATCATCACATCCTTTGGTGTGTCACATCCCTTCATGGTCCATCATGCCCAAACGACTCAACCCACCCCTTCACGGATCTGATGCGCCCAACTGAACTTGTGCGCCAATTAATCATCGTGTCTCTTAGAATGGCACGCCCCAGCCTTGGATGCACACCCCTTTCCTTTTGCTAATTGACAAGACTCTTTATGGGCATGTTGATTGGGTCATCCAACCTCATCAACATTTCCATGCTGCCATGGGCAGATGGGTCCACTCCTTGGGTGTGTACCCAAGTCGCCCTGTCCTTTCCCAAATGCAACCTAAGTCTTCATCAACCTTCGTAATTCAAGTAAGGTGTGTTCCCCCCTTGGTGTTTCATGTCACCATTGTGTTTCCAAGGTGCTCCTACTCACCCCCTCATGTATTTGTTCGCCCAACCAATTGCATGCCCCATGTGTTATCTCGCCCGAATCGTCCCCAATTCTAACCAAGGAGTGGGTGTCATGGGAGACCTTACATCCTCCCCCACTCCAAGTTGTTTCCATCTTTGATAACATCTTTGTATCTCCATGGTTCCTCTATCCCATCTCTATATCTCGTCACCACACAGTAATTGTTATCCATGCAACTATTTTCAGAGTGTCCTCCCCTCAAGAAGATGCTCAAAGTGTGCCCAAGTGTTGGATGCTATTGACCCATGATGGCTTCGATACTTTGACATTGTTGTCAGTGTGTCATGTTCATTGGATCCTCTCAAGTTCTCAACTGGTTGGGTGATTAGTCCAGTTGTTGTGTTTGTCACTAGAGAATGCACATCTCCACATCCAACAAACCCTTTTTTGTCTTCCTCATTGTCATCATGTCCAACTCTTCTTGGTCTTGTTGAGTCTCCCACTGCAACCTTAACATGTTTTCCACACTTAGTCGAACTTCTTCATTATGGACAAGGTATTTCCCCTTGTCATAGCCTGGAAAGTCACCTCCACAACCTATTCATCATTTCACAATTTCCCTGCTTGAGTCTTTCCATGACACCTCCAATAGGAATCATCATTCATGTTTCTTTCTCCCGACAACATGTCTTCATACTCTTCGTTTAGTAGGCAAAGTGTACCCAATATCCATGATCCAAATTTTGATGAGAACGAAATGAAGGCATATATATAACAAGGAAATACATAGATATATTGAAAGAACATAGAGATACAATAACACACACTTTCTATTAATGAATGAAATGTACAGGAACTGTAAAATGCAAAGAAAACTAAACTCGCTAGAATGTTGGTATCTTATCTCTGAGAAGAGGTGTCATGGCTACACACATTCATAAGAAGATGATTACAATGAGCCTCCAAAGTTATTTTTAACATAAATAGTAAATAAGAAAACCCTAAACATCCAAAAGCCTAACCCTGGGAGATGAAACGCCAAAAGGTTTGTGGGCCTCGATGGGTGTAGTTGATATGTCAACTTATCGATAACGTAACATTTGCATACGATCTTCGTTTGGGGTGCACGATAGCTAGTTGGGAGATATATCTGAGGATTACAACTTTTGGCTTGGGATAAGGTATGTCGTTGGCAACCCTTGACCCCCTAATGTCCAAAAAACGTCGTTTAGGGCCTCAAAACGGCCCCAAAAGTTTAGGACCCGAAAAATAGTAGAAAAAACTACCAAGGTGGAAAATTGTATTTTGAACTAATCGAATAGGTGGGAGGCCATCGATTTCCACTTGGATTGATCCTCCCCCATTAGGAAGTAATGGTCCCCATTACATCCAGTTCCCATGGGATATGTGGAAGTTGTTGTCGAATCTGAACCTTGGTGAGATACTTGCCTTGCTGAAGAAGTTGTCATGCTTGCACCTTGCATTAGCTTGTTGAAGGATGTCATGAACCTTTTGTTGGAGGGGTTGGATATATTAAACCAATCTAGATACATGATCTACCTTCATCTGAGTGTGGAAGGAATTTTTCAGTATAGATGCATCCTAAAGAGATATATCAATGGGGCCTAATAGTTGGAACCCCAAGAACACCCGAAAAGTGTTGTGTCCAATAGATCTATGAAGGGATCTGTTATATCTTTGTTTGATTGGGAAGTGTGGAGGAACCCCCATAGGTGAAGCATAAATATATGTGTGCTCTTCTACAATCTTGTTGACCTACTTCAGCTGGATAGAAAGGTCTTAGTTTGAGGTTGTAGTGGTCATAGTGTCCCTATGTTCACCTTCTGACGGGATCATGAAGAGGCTAAACTTTTTGGTATGAGAGACTACTTTACGACATTGTTTTGTCGAGATAGTAGTCAAAACTACCTCTTTTACCCTATATATTTGACCCCCCAAAGTAACAATGACACTATTAGGAAATGAGACACACTTCCACGCTAAATCTATAAGAAGAGAGGAAGAAAGATATAATCAAGAAAGTAAATGACAAACCAAACACATAGTACACAGATATTTTACCCTGGAAACCCAAATCGGGAAAACTGACATTCCTTGAGCGTTTTTCTTCTTGTTTTCTTATTCATTCAGAATAAAAGGTCACATGTCTAACCTTGGTCCACACTTAAGACACAATCGACATCATACCCTCTTGTTTACACAAGAACAACGTTGTAGCCAATTTGGCTTACATCTACATGACCAACAACCTATAAATTACAGACTCTTGGTGATTCGCCATTCATCATCTAGATATTCAAGATTAGCTTTTATAGCATTACAACACGCCTTCTTTATAGGATTTACAGTAGAAAAAACCTTAAAGAAATGGTGCCCAAAAACGGTTACAGATCCACACAGATCATTGGCTACAAATCCTACGAATCTCAGGATTTTTTTACAGTCGACTACCAAGTCGAATTACTCGTCGACTACCAGTCGACCTTCATTCGGCCTTCAGTCGGTTACCACTCACCCTCTTGTCAACCTCTTTTAGGTTAACCTCTTCGACTTGTTGTCGATGTCTTTACCATGTCGAACCACCTTGACCTTCTACTTCGACTTTACCCGGTCGACTCACCTTGACCTTTGAATTCAACGTTACCCAGCCAACTTACCTCAATCTTCGATTGTCAGTCGATCCACCTCAAATTTCACTGCAAAGAATATAATAACCCAACATTCTCCCACTTGTTGTCTTCTTTGTTGAAACCAAGAGACCCCTAAACTTCCTTTCACAGACTCAGGGAAGTAATTCCCATTTCCTCTCTGCACCAAGAGAACTTCACAACACTCATAGACTTGGTCAAAGAGTATGTTATGTTTTCCAATGTGTCTACTTTCTCTAGTAGCACCTTGTTTATTTCCACCATGTCTCTCACGAAATGGTATTGTACATCAATGTTCTTAGTCTTAGAATGATAAGTAGGGTTCTTTTCCAGAAATATTTCTCTTTGACTGTCATAATTTATCTTCATAGCTCTCTTCTCAAACTCGATTCCTAAACACAACCTTTGCAACCATACTACTTATTTGCTTCCATGGGTGGTTTCCATGTATTCAACTTCTATTGTTGACAAGGCTACGACCGCCTGCCGCTTACTCATCCAAATGATTGCTGCACCAAACATTTTGAACATATATCCACGGGTCGACCTCTGTCAACCCATATCTCCAACCCAATCGACATCGACAAATCCATGTACATTTTTCACTTTCACCTCCAGGTTTTCTTTGGTAGCATATAGCATAATATTTTGTGCCACACAAATAGTTGCATACTCTTTTGAAAACTCTCCAGTGCTCCTTCCCAAGTGTCGACATGTATCTTATCAACACTCCCACTACATGGGCAATGTATGATCGAGTGAAAACCATCACATACATTAGACTACCAACAACACTTGCATAGGGAACATGTCTCTTGTCCTCTATTTCCTCCTATGTCTTTGGACATTGTTCAATAGTTCACCTTTCTCCCATAAGAATTGGCACCTTCACAGGTTTGAAATCATGCATGTTGAAACACTTCAAAATTGTTTCAATATAGTTCATCTAGTTCAACCAAAGCTTTCTAGTTGCTCGATCTCTCTTGATCTCCATTCCCAGAATGAAGTTCGTTGCACCGATATACTTCATGTAGAAATTGGAGGATAATTGCTTCTTCAACTCCTTTATTGCATCCATGTTGTTTCCAATCAACAACATGTTGTCGACATACAAAGCTACATATATGAAATGCCCAGCTTCTTCTTTGGAATATATGCAGTGATCAGTTTTGCTTCTCACAAATCCCAAACTAAGGATGTATGTGTCGAACTTTTGGCACCACATCCTTGGTGATTTCTTTAGACCACAAAGGGATTTTTTTAGTTTGCACACTAAATATTTATTTCCCTTTACTACAAATCCTTCAAGATTTTTCATGTAGATTTCTTCTTCCAAGTCCCCATATAGGAACGTTTTCTTCACATCCATCTATTCTATTTCCAGATCAAATTTTGTAGCCATAGACATTAGTACTCTAATGGAATTCAATTTTGTAACAGGGGAATAAATATCACTGAAGTCGACTCCTTCGACTTGGGAATATCCTTTCACTACCAGTCGAGCTTTGAAATTATCGACTTGACCTATTGCATTCGTCTTCTTCTTGAATACCCATTTGATATCGACGAGATTTCTTCCACTTGGCAACTTGACTAAGTCCCATGTCTCATTCTTTTGCAAGGATTTCATCTGTTTGACCATGGTGTCCTTCCAAATATTTCCCTTTGCTGATTTGACTGCCTCCCCGACCGACTTGGGCTCAATGTCGGTGGTAGTTAACACGAATGTGGAACAAAATTCAAGTAGACTATACATTTTGACTAGTTTTCTTACTCTTTTTGACCTCCTTACAACTAGGTTTGGTTTCTCCACCTCTTATTTTGATTCAGTCAACTCATCTGAATCATCTTCTTCGTTCCTTAGTTCAAACCACACTGTATCAAGATTATTTTCGTTCTTAACAATTTATTCAGGCTCAAACTTACTTATGAATTCTCTGAAGACCACACCTCAAATGTACATTGTTTTCCTTGATGCATGATCCTCCAGCTTATATCCTTTCATTCCTTCTTTGTATCCAATGAAAATACATTTGACGGTCTTATTGTCTAGCTTGCTCCTTTTTTCCTTGGGAACATGCACAAATGCATCACAACCAAATATTTTGAGATGTGAAACTGAAGGCTTCTTACATGACCATACCTCATGTGCAGTCATGTTGACTAGCACTGATGAAGGAGACATATTCAATAGATATTTTTTAGTGTCGACTACCTCCGGCTAGAATTCTTGTGTGAGATCAACACCACTAAGCATTCTCCTTGCCTTGTCCATCAATGTTCTATTCATTCTCTCGGAAAATCCATTTGTATGTGGGGTATATGGTGTGGTAGTTTGGCATGAAATGCCACACTACTTGCAGAACTGATCAAATTCGTTTCCACAGAATTTACCATCGATGTCATTTCTCAACACTTTTAATCTTCTTATATGTCTGGTTTTCTACAAGAGATTTAAACTCTTTGAATTTCTCAAAAAACTCTTATTTCTTCCTTAGGAAATATATTCATGTTTTCCTAGAAAAATCATCTATGAAGGAGACATAATACAGGGATCCACAAAGTGAAGGAACTGTAACAGGACCAAACACATCACTATGAATCAGTTCTAGAATATCATTTTCCCTTGTCTCTCTAGATGGGAAACTCACTCGACTTTGTTTTCCATATATACAATGTTCACAAAAATCGACTTCTAAATTACATGCAGGAAAGTCTTCGGCCATACCTTTGTTATGCATAGCTCAAATTCCTTTCTCTCCAATGTGTCCCATCATCTCGTGCCATAACATGGTTGGGTCGACTTTATGATGACTTGACGATTTGGTTTGAATCGACTAAGCTCGTATCGAGTCGATTCAACTTCAGGAACAACAATGTTGTTGCATCCAGTCAAGTTGAAACTCCCTAGTAACTTGTATAGGGTTCCAATTTGAACTCCTTTCATTAAGACCATCGCACCTCTGACCATCTTTCATGAATACTTCTGAAATATAGTGTACACTCCTGCATCACTCATTTTTCTAATATATATCATGTTTCTTTCCAAACCCGGAATGTGTATCACACCTGGAAGGGTTCTACTCCTCCCATCCTACAGTATCAGTCAAACTCTTCCTTGTTCGACAATTTTGGTTGTCAATTCATCCCCCAAGAGCACATTTCCTCCTCCATATCATTCATTTTCATAGAACCATTCTCTATTTGGTGTCATATGATAGGATTCTCCTGAGTTGATCAACCAAACATCTTGATCCGACTGTGTATTGGTTGGTGTCAGGTACACATCACCTTCCTTATCTGGATTCATCTTTTTCTCAGTTGATTGATTCTCATCAAATCATGTACTAACTTACATTTCCTTTGACTTGCAATGCCTTTTGTAATGCCTAGCTTTACCACATTTCCAACATCTTATCATCGACTGAACCGAGGATTTATATATACCCTTCGAATTAGACCTTCTATCGGAGAATTTCCCTTTGTCTCTGTCAATCGGTTGACCTCTCACCACTAAAGAATATTTGGTCGATCATTACATGTTCTTTATTCTCATTTATTCTGACAATAGATATGCAACCATGTATTCTAGCGCTAATGTGGTTGTATTAATCCCTATACCCACAACTAAGATATCCCAAGAGTCTAGAAAATAACATAATAGGCTAATACATTTCTCCTCCTCAATGATTTTAATATCCACATAAGATAATTGGCTTATAATGGTATTAAACACATTTAAATGATCAGTCACTGAACTACCATCACTCATCCTCAGAAGATACAATTTATTTATGAGAAATAAATTGTTTACCAAATATTTTGATTGGCACAAGCTTCCCAACTTGTCCCACAATTTCTTGGTTGAATCTTCACCTGAGACATTCAGCAACACCGAATCTGCAAGACAAAGTTGAATTGTACGCCTTGCTCTTCTCTCGAGTTTCTCCCATTCTTCCACCAACATACATGGCGGCATGGTACTTGGACAAAATGATGTCCATTGTTCTCTATCTACAAGGATATCTTCAATTTTAAGCTTCCAAAGCTCAATATTCTAGCCATTGAATATTTCGATCTCTATTCTCAAGTTGCTCATCATTATTTAACACAATTCTTTAAAGATTTCAGACTTATGACTCTTACTGAACCTAGCATTTACATCATATCCAAAGTTGTTAAGCCAAGATCGGATACCACATGTTAGAAAATGAGACACACTTGCACGCTAAACCTAGCATAAGAGAGAAAGAAAGATATAATCAAGAAAGTAAATGACAAAGAAAACACATAGTACACAAATATTTTACCCTGGAAACCCAAATATGGAAAAACAACATTCCTTGAGAGTTATGCTCCTTGCTGTCTTATTCATTCAGAATAAAAGGTTACATGTCTAACCTTGGTCCACACCTAAGACACAATCGACATCATACCCTCTTTCTTACACAAGAAAAACCCTGTAGCTAATTCGACTTGCATCTACATGAATAACAACCTCTAAATTACAAACTCTTAGTGATTAGTCATTCATCATCTAAAGATTCAAGATTAGATTTTACAACATTACAACATGCCTTCATTATATTCTTTATAGCAGGTAAAACCCTAAGGAAATGGTGCCCAAAAATTGTTACATATCCATGTAGATCATTGGCTACAAATTCCATGAATCTAGGGATTTTGTTACAATTGACTACCAAGTTGGATTACCCATCGACTACCAGTCGAACTTCATTCTATCTTCAGTCGGTTTCCACACATCCTCCTGTCGATCTCTTGTCGGTTGACCTCTTTGACTTGATGTCGATGTCTTTACCATGTCGAACCACCTTGAACTTCGACTTCAAATTTACTCGGTCGACTCACCTTGACCTTCGACTTCGAATTTACATGGTCGACTTACCTCGACCTTCAATTGTTAGTCGATCCACCTCAATTTTCACTGCAAAGAATATAACAACCCAACAGAAACTACAGGGTTGAGACTCATAAACAACATGACGCTTCCACATATATGGATATCCTAAAAGAAAATCACTGAATTCCAGTGAGGAAACATCACATAGTACCTTATCCTTGAAGGGATTGATGTCGTAGGACAGGTGGAAATGATGGTTGACGTGTAGATCTCATACCTAGAAAAGACACACGATGTTGTATGGTTGTGGGTGTGGTGTTGACAACAAATCCAACTGCTTGACAACCTCTGCTGAGATGAAGTTATTTTGGCTTCTTCTATCAACAACGAAATGCAGTGGGTTCCCCTTGACCCACATATGTGAATGGAAGAGGCATTCCCCCTCCTTGGGCTCCTTTAGTTCTTTTGCTTGGATTTTTTTGGTCGCGATGGTAGCATTGGGTTCTGCATCAATGATATTTTTCATTTTATTGTTTTCTAAATCAAGTCTGAGTCAAGGTTCAACTTTTTTTCTTTGAGCTCGACCATGAATGATTATTTTGAGTGACATTCATCGATGTTGTGCCAAGGGATTTTGTGGAATTCGCACCACTTTACAATGTCCTTCTTCATCTTCCTGTCACCATTATTTTCCTACGTCCTGGATTGGTTGTGTTTTGGTTGGTTATTCTATGAGTTAGGGCCACCTTTACCTTACTTTATTTGTTTCATATTTGCAGACCCGAACTCTTGCTTGTTTTGTTGCTTAAATTTATGCTTGATTTTGACAACATATCGATAAAAGGCTCCCAGTGATGAGATTTCTATTTGGATGTACTTATGTAGACCTCCACGATATTTTAGAACTAGATGTCGCTCAAAGTATTTGCTAGTGTACAAGGTATTTGTTAACTCTAACATTGTTTTTCCCCTCTCTTGACGTTGTGTGGTCCATCTCATGTACTGGTCATCATAGTTTCCAACAGGGTAATATTTTTCCCTAATCACATCCATAAAAAACTCCCAAGTGGGTTTGGCCTCAAACATTCTAGACTTCTCTATGAAATTTTTCTCACAGTAAGTCTCCCACCAATTTTTGACATGGGGGACAACCTTCAGGACAACAAAGATGATCTTTTCCCTATTGGAAAATTTGTAGACAAAGAAATAACCTTCTAGCATATTTAACCACTTTTCCAATGAATCTACATCTATCTAACCTTTGAACACGAGAATATCAAAATTAATTTGTACCTAGCAGTTGAAGGATTCAAGCAAGATTCTCCATGATTTTGTCCCTCTGTCACGTAAGGGCTTCCTCGAGAAACATATGAAGAGTATCTCCTGTTCCCTGGTCTCTCTTTTCTTCCTCCATTGGAGGCCATTGGGGGAGGCCATTGGGGTCGACATGGACGGTATTTCAGATGCTCAAAATGAAGGTAGAGATATAAAAAGGAAATACACATATATATTGCAATAACACAAAGATACAATCACACATAAATTCTGTTAATGAATGAAATGTACAAGAACTATAAAATTTAGAGCGAATTGAACTCGCTAGAATGGTGGTAGCTTATCTTTAAGAAGAGATGTGATGGTTACGTGCATTCACAAGAAGATGATTATGATGAGGCTCCAAAGGAATTTTTAACATAAATCATAAATGAGAAAACCCTAAATATCCAAAACCCTAACCTCGGGAGATGAAATGCCAAAAGGTTTGTGGGCCCCAATGGGGGTAGTTGATACGACAAGTTCCCAAGGGCATAATGTTTGCACACGATTTCCATTTGGGGCACATGATAACTCATTGGAAATATCTATTCAAGGATTTCAACTTTTGGTTGGGGTCAAGGTGTACCATGGCCCCCCAAATGTCCAAAAAATGTTGTTTAGGTCCTCAAAACGACCCTAAAAGTTCAGGACCTAAAACAATGTAGATAAACTGCCAAGGTGAAAAACTGTATTTTGATCTAATGGAATAGGTGGGAAGACAATGATGTCCACCTAGATCAATCCACCACCAAGGCTATTGGTGTACATCATTTTTTACTTGTGCTTTGTGAACAAGTATCACAAGACTAATTGAACTTCCTTTGGTGTGCATCCAACTGCCCACACTTGAGTATGTAGAGAATTAAATGTTGGTGTTTATTACTCCCCACCAATTAAGGTTTTTTCAAACACTAATTCTTAAAAACGTTTATGGAAAGGTTGAAGGCTCGAAGACGTTGTCACAAAGAGTGGAGATTGAGAGAGAATTCATTAGTCATTATGGCACTGCCTTTCCATCTCAATGAAGCATAAATCTAAGGGTAGCAATGCAAAGGTACACTGACCTTATCTCCAAGTCTATATAGAACATAAATGAATATGTAAAAATATGTAACTATAAGTTATTTTATTAGAGTTATAAAAAACCTTTTATGGCAATGGTAGATTGTGTAGAGAGGCATTTTCTACAACTAAGTGTGAGAGATGTATAATTCTTTTTGTGGTCAATATGGATTTGACACATGGAATTTATCATACCACATATTTATTACACCACATGGAGGTGATGCAGAGGCATGTGGTCTTGGTTGGAAAGGTACTCTCCATAAATCTTTCTCAGAATGAGACAACTTATCCATGAATTTGAGACCCTTGAGCTACTTACACTTCCTGTGGATCTATTTTTAGGCTTAGATATTCTCAGTTTTGGGAAGTGGGCCTCGAGATCTATCTTAGACTATTTATGCTCAAAGGATTTAGTCTTGGGGGTGGGGAATCTAGTGTTAAGTTGTTGGGATTTTTTTCTCAAGGGAAGCCATTGTGTGGTAGTGACAACTAATCTAGTCATTTATTTTGTTGTTTTTCTTGCTATCTGGTATAGACATTTCCTCATCTTGTTGTTTCTAAATGCGACTGAAAGCTTGTGGGCCCTTTTGACCCCCTGGTGGTGGGCCTTCCCTTTTGGATTTCTATGTACTGGTTTGTCAGGCGGTGGGGTAGTATGGTTGTTGGTGCTCTTGATAGTCCCTCCTCCTTGAACATGTTTCTTTCAATGGATGAAAAAAAAGATTGGGATATTTTGGAGTTATGTAAAAAATGAGCTAAGCATAGGAGGTCACAGAAACCTCCATTCCAAAGGAGGGCCTCACAAAGAGCATATGACACGGGGGATGAGAGAGCTACCCAACAAGCTAAGGAAATTTATGACAAACACATTCCACTAAAAACAAAAAAATGAATGGACAATATAGTTGCCAGAGTGAAACTAAAAAGCATGGAGACCCCAATGTAGATGATACAAAAAGAATTCCAAGATTGGGTTGAAGACAAAGGATTTACTGGATGTCGAGACACCAATTTCTTAAAGGCAATGGAGTTTTATTGGCTTGCTAAAATGTTGGTGGTTTTGTCAATGGATGAGAAAGAGGATAGGAAAATGGATACCTTGGACAAAATCAGAAGGTTTGAAGCCAAGTTCACAATCTTGTGTCGAGTGGCCTTTGGTGTCAACTTCAAGGTATAGGACTGGGACCCGAACAATAATGATGAACTAATCAATGTCATAGGCACCTAAGCCTTTCAAGGAATAAGTACAAATCCGATCACCATTTACGAAGACAAGCATGTGGATGAGGAGAAGAAGCATAGACCTCTAGATGTCACAGGGCCTTCTAGGCCACCCCATCCCTAGTAAAAAATGATATATTTATAGTTTTTTTGTTATCAGTGAAGCATAATATTTATGACTATCTAGTTTTCAATCCTCCTTTAAGAATTA
>JZKD02S1268227.1:0-12163 GCA_000966675.3 Picea glauca
GACAAAAAATCCAACCATGTTAAGGGTTGGTGTGGCTTAGGCCGGGTGCGATCCCTGGGTGATTTTGACGGCTTAGATGCCCCTGAGTCGCGGTTTCTCAAGCCACAGGTTAATCACGTAGTTCCGCACAAATTAACCAAAAAAAAAAAAAAAACCATTGATACCAGACAAATTGATCATTTTCTAAATACAAGGATGCAATAGGTACCTTTTGTAAGCTTGGTACTTGGTGTAGATCAAAGTATTTCTCCATCTATAATATCCATGTTATAAGGTCTTTACCATTAAAGTTCCTCATATAAATCTTTGGAATGAAGTAGTTCCTTGGTGCCGCATTGAAACCTCGATGATCTGGATCTTGAAGTGATGAATAATCATGATTTTGGGACTCAATATTTATTTCCTCTACATTTACATGATTTCCTTGTGTCCCGATATTTCCTCGATAAAATCTCTTATCTAGGGTACGTAATATGATGGTTGACATGGATCTTCTTTTCCATTTGTACCCTATTTTCTTCCATCTTATTTTTTAGCAAGCTTTCAATTTTATCTTCCATTTTCTTTTAAGTGTTTCTTGGTAATGTGAGAAATCCACATGTTTCAACACACTACCACTCATTTCATCAACTTGGTTCTTCCATTGGGATAACCCATTTTCGAAGTCTTCATTTTCTTCATATGTCATGTGTGAGCTCTCTAGAGGTTTACCAAGAGTAGAAATTATTGAAGGGTCTCTTGTCATTGATATAATAATATTTCTACTCTTTTTTCTCTTTATCACAAATTATGGATTACCAAAAACAAATCTTCCAGTAAAAGGTTATGCCAATTGTAAGTTATGTACCTTAAAAACCCTTGGAGATTATTTGAATGGTTGACATTTGTCCTGGTATATCTATGAAATTTGAAATCTTTCGAGTCTAAAATTTCGGCATGTGGTACTATGATATGATTTCTTAAACTCCAGAAAATTTCACAGTCTGCACCTTCACAGATAAAAAGTTATATCAAAAGTACCAAAATGATTTTTTAAGACTAATTTCATGATTAGTAAAAAAACCAAACTTCCACAAGATATATATCATAAATTATAATGAGTCATAATTTGAAACTTTTTCCATAGGTGATTTTCTATGTTGCCTCAGTGTTTTGAAAATTTTAGAGTCGGAAACTTCACTGAAAAAGTTTTATAGCGAAAATTTTAAAAAATGACTTGTTTGAGACTAATTTTAGGACTAGTCACAAATCCTAACTTCTACGAACAATATCTCAAAATAATGAACCAAAACTTGAAATTTGTGATACTCGTTATTCGGTATCTTTCCTTAGTATCCTCAAAATTTTGTGGTCTGAAACACAATAGAAAAAAAGTTATAGAAAAAATTACAAGATGACTTGCTTGAGGCAACAAAACCCTAGGATCGATGCTCTAATACCAAATGTTATGTACCAATGCCTTGAGAATAATAAAAAGTCAATGAATAAAAGTCCACTTCGAGGTGGAAACCTTCTTTTACAATATATTCAATGTACAATATGATAGAAGTTGATCCTAAGACTAGGTCTCATTGGCACATATATAGGAGACAAAGGGTATAAGGAAGGGTTCTAGCCTACATACAAATATAACACTAGAAATATAATAATTCAATATCTAGGGATTAATGAGGGGTTTTATATTTAACATGGGGGTTTGTCTAAGACTTAACATGGGATCTCATAGCTCTTCCACTAGGGAAGAAACCCATTGGATGAAAATGGGTGTACAACGTCGAGTACAAGGTAGATGGTACAATTGACAAGTACAAGACACGATTGGTTGGAAAATGGTTCTCTCATTGAAAGAGCATTGATTATGAGGAGACCTTTTTTGCTATAACAAATATAAGTGCCATCTAATTAGTTCTATCCATGGAAGAATATTTTGGCTAGAAGGTCCATCAGATGGATGTGAAGTGTGCCTTCCTCAATGGAGATTTGGAGAAAAGTTCTACATGTATCAACCACAAGGGTTTCAAGTTTCAATGAAGGAACAACTTGTTGTAGACTTAAGAAGGCTCTATATGGCCCGAAGTAGGTACCTTGAGCACGGTACATTAAGATTGATAGGTACTTGGATGAATAGGGGTTCCAATAGAGTCCTTCATATTCCAATCCATACATTAAAAGTGTTGGTAATGATAGAATTCTCTTAGTCATTTTTGTAGATGTACCACCTCAGTTTTGAGTCCCCAAATTAATAATGTATTTTTTTAATTGATGAAAGGTCAGAGTTCTTGAACAAATTAAAGAGGCTGGAGCGCCTAGGAAATGTAATACTTTGATCATTATTAATAATAAAGTATTTTGTTGGTTGCAGAACGAATAAGGACAAGAGTTATAGAGAGCTATGATTCCACGAGAGAGGGGGGACCGAGAGACTAAACCTTTACACCTTGTTTAATTAATTATCACCCATGGTTGTGTTGGAGGGCATATGAGGGGATGCATGAGTCTCTTGGGAAGACCATGTTGGCCTTGGAGTGCCTGGATACAAAAGCCTTGGTCTTGATTGTCTTGGGCTTAATTAATTGTTCAGTTGTTTGGTTAATCACTCATTCATTTTTGGGTTCCTAATTCATTCTTCGTCTTGTTCTGGGCATGGGAAATGAATCAGAGGAAGATAAGAGCCATTGTTTATGGTCTGTGAGTAATTGCTAATCATTCCAATAATGAATTGATGCCTGAGTAAATGGATGCATTGGCAATCTGATAAACCTTGCGATTCGAAAAATCCTTAGATGCTTATTAATATTTTAATACATAAGAAACACCTACTTGATCCTCAAAATAAAATTATTGCTTGATTGATTGCAATTACATGTGAAAAGATTATCTAACCATTCACACTTTAATGATAAAATGACTTGCAAATAATTGAACACAATAGAACAACAATAATGAAAATCACATACACAAGTTTGATAATGGAGTTCACCCAATTTCGGCTACCTCTCTGGGTCCGCTTCCAATAGAGACCTTCTTTATTAATGCTCAAATGATTTTGTTTTACAATGACCTTTTTACATGTTGCTCAAATGCAGAAATAGAGTGCATCGTTGGATTCCTTGAGAAAAATTGTGTAAAATGAGTATAAAGTTCTCAAAATTTCGTTAAGGAACCATTTAACATGCTTTATGGTGTAGCATCAAAACTTATGTACCCTTGGGCATGAGTTACGAGACTAAATTCTACATAAAATAATGTGTAAAATCCTCGGTCTGTGTGCCCATTAAATAGGGAGCGGGCCCTTAACCACCCTTTGAATTCCATGCGACCCCTTAACTATTATTTAGGGTGTAGTTGTAACCAACTAGACTTGGTGAATTGTTGGTTAGTGGAGTTTGTTAAGTCGTTGGCATAGTTGGCGGGTTGGGGGTTCTATTCCCACCATCCCCAAGTTTTTTTTGTTATAACTATATATGCTATGTATAGCCCAAAGTCCGGTGTTATATTGTTCCAACTATATGTTATAAATGATATTTATGGTAACCTCCACGTGGAATATATGGTGGTCATATGATATAGCAAGGGATAAGGGTCGAGGGCTTAGGTCCTCGTCCCTTTTAGCCACTGAATGAACCTTTATTTAAATTCAAATATAACCATTGCCACAATAGTTTAAGAACCAATTGTATGGTGCATTGGCAACAAAGGTTTAGTAAGGTTTGTTGGAGGTCGTGGGTTCGACCCCCGTCGACTCCCATAGTATTTTGGTAAACATTAACCAATATTGGCCAATGAGAGGTTGCCATGTGGAAGCTTCTCATTGGCCACTTGTCAACATATGTTTCGACCACTTGGATTGTACCTTGCCCAATCAACTGCCAACAAATCATGTGACACATTACCTGCTACGTCACATGTACGATCATGTACCACGTGTCACCCTTATATTAGTGACACCTATCACCCTTTTGTCCATGTGGATTTTGACCTTTGACCTTTGACCTAGTTTGACTGGAATTTTGACCGCTCATAACTTTTACATACGAACCATGTTTGAATTTTCGTTTGCGATGTTGTAAAGATAATAACGAGCTTTATGCACTGATGTTGTTTTCAAGAGAATTTGAAACGGCCAAATTTTGATCATTTTTGAACCATTCTGGACCTTTGTGGATATTCTGGATCCTCCTAGACCTCTTTGAGCATTTTCGGATCCTCCTGGATCATTCCTTCCCATTGGAATATTTTTGGACCACCAAAAGTTTTGATTACTCAGCAACTAAGTGAGGGTAGAGTTCCCTCACCCTTCCAATCTCCATCCATTTTTCTTTACTTGGTTTTACCCCTTTAATACTAACTCAAATATATTCCACATCATTTCGCTGTGAAGTTCTGATTTTTCTATCTAGAATAACATCTTCCTGTAGTTCATCCAAATATTCTAGAGAAAAATAATCATTCGCTGGAACCTGAATACTTTCTTCTTCATCCAGAATCATAAGAGGCTCATAAAGCTTCAAATTCTCGACATTTACCAATGAATAAAATTGCATGTAGGTTGGTAGATCTAAACGGAAGGGATTAGTACCAATTTTTTCCAAGATCTTGAATGGACCATATCAGATTGGTCTTAACTTTTTACCTTCACCTTTCATTATATATTTGCCGATATGTAACTATACTTGATCACTAACTTCAAACTGATGATCAACCTGATGTTTATCATGCCTTGCCTTATACTTGGCTCGTCTCTTCTCCAATTTTTCCTGTACTGCTTGATGTACATGTTGAATCTTTTGAATGAATCTTTTATCTTTATATGTATCATCCTAACTATATTCTTTACTCGCTTCTCCAAAAGAAAATTCCATAGGTGACTTAGGCAAGTGCCCCAAACATACTTCAAAATGAGTTTTTTGAGTAGATGAATGCATAACATGATTATAGGCATGTTGTATATATGGTAATTGTTCATCCCATAACTTAGGATGCTTGCTACAGTATCCTCGAAGTAGATGTACCACTTTTTTGTTTACCACCTCTGTCTGTCCATCTATCTGTGGATGAAAAGTTGTTCTCTTCTTCAACTTAGTGTCCATTAGCTCCCATAAATGAGACCAAAAATTTCCCAAAAAGTGAGAGTCTTGATCTGATATTATAGATGTAGGAAGTCCAAAATGAACCCATACATTAGCAAAGAACATATGTGTTGTCTTCTCAATTGTTACTTGTTTCTTGCATGGCATTAGAATACACATCTTGTTGAATCTTCCCACCATGGCATATAGATAATCATGACCTGTCTTGGACATCGACAAACTCCCTACAAAATCCATGGAGATACTTTTCCATGGCTAAGAAGGTACTGGAAGTGGTGTATATAACCCTAGCTTTTTGTTGCTAGGCTTGCTTGTGGCACACATAACACACCCTTTCATATACTTGGAAATTGTTTCATTCATTCAGGCCAATAACAATACCTATGTAATTGTGCAACTATCTTACCAACCCCAAAATGACTAGAGATGAGAGATATATGAGCTTCTTTAATTACATCCACTCTTTCATCTCTTGGTATACATAGTTTTCCAAGATGATATAATAAATTGTCATGCATATAATAATCTGATTGTTGATTGTCGTGAGTTAATGCATCATATGCTTCTTTAAAATCATCATCCTTGGCATATTGTTCTGCATAACTTTCATGTGCTAAAGGATTATACCTGAGTATTGTGGATGCATTAATTATTGGTCTTGACAACATATCTACAACCTTGTTATAAATACCCTTCTTATACTTGATTACCAAATGAAACTACTGTAGAAAACCCATCCACCTGAAGTGTTGTGATTGTTGTATCTTGGTCCATGACTGCAAATATTGTAATGGTTGATGATCGGTATGCATTATTGTCTCATTTCCCATTAAGTAATGCTTCCATTTCTTTACACTTTGTACCAACACATACAATTCCTTATCATATCTTAGATAGTTAATCATATCTTGAGTGAAAGTCTTAGAATGATAACATATAGGTTTACCTCGTTACATCAAGACTATGCCCATGGCATATCTGCTTGTATCAGTTTGAATCTCAAATGGATATTGTAGATCTAAAAAAGCCAAAACTAGTGTGGTGCTTATCTTTTCCTTCAATATCTCAAAGGATTTTTGCTACTTGAATCCCCATTGAAAGACTTTTTTAACACTTGTTAATGCATGTAGAGGTTCTCTTATGTATGAGAAATTAGCAATGAATTTTCTCCAACACTGTATTGCTCCTAAGAAGCTCTTGACTTTGGTGGAAATAGTTGGTTTGGGCCAACTCATAATGACCTCCACCTTTGCGGGATCAATATTTAGCTAACCATTCCCTACGATGTATCCCAAATGTACTAGAGAATTTTTTCCAAATTCACATTTAGATAACTTGATATACAAGTTCTACTTCTTCAAGATTTCAAAGATTGTATTGACATGCTTTATATGATCTTCTCGTCTTCGACTAAAGATCAATATGTCGTCTAAATAAATAATAACAAAATCATCTATGTAGGGTCTGAACACATCATTCATTACTCTCATAAATGTTGTTTGTGCGTTACATAACCCAAATAGCATAACCAACCATTTGAACAAGCCTTGCTTGGTTTTGAAAGTCGTTTTCCATATGTCGCCTTCTGCAATTCTAATCTGATGGTAACCAATTCTCAAATCCAGCTTAGTGAAATACACAACATTCTTTAACTGATATAATAAATCATCAATTATGGGAAGAGGATAACGATTCTTTACCATAATCTTGTTCAGGGCTCGAAAATCAATACACATCCTCCACGTGCCATCTTTCTTTGGAACTAATACAATAGGAGATCCACATGGAGAGGAGCTTGGTCTAATGATTCCTTTATCGAGCAACTCCTGAACTTGCTTCTTTATTTCTACATTCTCGATCACTGATGACATGTACATTCCAATGTTCGGAAGATGAGCATCTTGCTGCAAATATATTTCATGTTCTACCTCCCTTTTAGGAGGCAAATTTGAAGGTTCCTGAAATAACTCATCATAATTAGATATGATGTTGATCAAATCATGTTTATGATTTGGATCACAACCTAATAAAGCATTTTTTTATATATTCTTCTTTCTTTTTCATTATCACGAGAAAAAAATATTTACTTTCACTCACGAGTCTCTTCATTTTTCCTGTGCTCACTAGAGAAACATTAGTTTTGATACGATGAGATCTGACAATGTATTCAACCCCATCCTTGAAAATATGATATTTATTCTCTTCTCGGTAGAATACAACCTTCCTGTCAAATATATATGGACTACCCAAGACAATGTCACAAATGTTAAGAGGCACAACATCTAACTCGACCTCATCAAAGAACTTTGTTGTTATTGCAAATCTAATCTTCCACTACTTTGTTACCTACAACCTAGCATCGTCACACATCCAACCTAATGGATATGGATTTTTGTGAGGTGTCGTCTTCAAACCTAGCTTCTTAACATTTACTTCAGAGATTAGATTAACTTGACATCCATTGTCGAATAAAGTATCCACCTTGGTATGCTTAACTATCACTCTGACATGAAAAAGCTCACTTCTCTTCTTTTGATCACTATCACTTTCCATTTTGGTGGATTGGACTGAAGAATTTGAATTAATAGATGATATATCTTTGCTTACTATGGCTATGATCTTAGATTCATCTCCAGAATCTGACCCTAGATCCTGATGAGCTGATGCAACAGTCTTTTTATTCCCTTTTTCCTTGAATTTCTTTGGTTGTAATTATGGATGCAACTTCCAACACTGTGATTCTTCATGTCCCTTTTTCTTACATTGAGAACATGTAGGTATTCCTTCAGCGTGCTTCACTGTGACTGATTTCTTACTCTTCCATTTACCTTTCAGTGTCTTCTCGAATTTGAATGGATTCTTATCTTCACTCACATGCTTACCCTTACTAGCCTCTAGATGTGTAGCTTGTACTGACACCTTATCAATGTTAGTAGGGCTAAACATTAAGATAGTATGACGAAGATATGAGTGCATGCCACCAATATACTTCATAAGAGTTTCATGAGTAGACAACAAAATCCCTAATGATAATGCCTTCTTTTTGAATTCATGTGCATATGCCTGAATATTCTAGCCTTTACTCTGTCTTAGATGTTTCCATTCGATCATTGTCATTTGTATATGATAGAATTGTTTCCTTATAGCCTCAGTAAAATTATCCCAGGAAGATATTACTTTACCCTTTTGAACATGATCAACTTGCATCTAACTCTCCCACCATATTAAGGGGGTGCCACTTATTCGAATAGAAGATAACTGTATCTTTCCAGCCTCATCCATAATCTTTTGAACCCTGCAATATACCTCTATCTGCTTGATCCAGTTGTCCAATTTATTGACATTCAATTCTCCATCGTAGTTCGGCAATTTGAACTTGACATCCAATTTTAATAATGGTTGATTATGATCAGACTTCTTAGAGGACTTATTTCGACAAGAAGAATGTTCACTCAGTTCAAAAGAAGATGATGATGATGATGATGATGAGGATGGTGAAGGGGGCTTTGAAGGTCCACCACCTTCACTTCCTCCTTCTCCTTTTACCAAAGATTTCCTTCTTACAAGATTTTGGATTCTTCGTTCTAACTCATCTTTTGTTTCTTTCAATGATTGAAGCGTAGCTATGATCTCTTCATGGATCATGGGTTGATCTTCTTCTTCTCCTTTTTCAGAAGCCATCTTATGTCTTTGAAATCTTCTTCCAATTTCAGACTTGTAACTTGCAAGTTTTCATTTACCAAGTTTGAGTTTGACTCTTGTAAGCATTCATTTGCAAACACTTATCAAACCTACTTTGATACCAACTTGATCTGAAAAATCCTTAGATGCTTATTAATCTTTTAATACATAAGAAACATCTACTTGATCCTTGAAATAAAATGATCGCTTGATTGATTACAATTATATGTGAAAAACTTATCTAACCATTCACACTTTAATGCTAAAATGACTTGCAAATAATTTAGCACAATAGAACAACAATAATGAAAATCACATACACAAGTTTGATAACGGAGTTCACCCAATTTGGGCTACCTCTTCGGGTCCGCTTCCAATAGAGACCTTCTTTATTAATGGTCAAATGCTTTTGTTTTACAATGACCTTTTTACATGTTGCTCAAATGCAAAAACATAGTGCATCGTTGGATTCCTTGCGAAAAATCGTGTGAAATGAGTATAAATTTCTCGAAATTCCGTTAAGGAACCATTTGACATGCTTTACAGTGTAGCTTAAAAAATTATGTATCCTTGGGCATGAATTACAAGACTAAACTCTGCATAAAATAATGTGTACAATCCTCGGTCCATGCACCCATTAAATAGGGCGCGGGCCCTTAACCACCCTTTGGATTCCACGCAACCCCTTAACTATTATTTAGGGTGTAGTTGTAACCAACTAGACTTGGTAGATTGTTTGTTAGCGGAGTTTATTAGGTCGTCAACATAGTTGGCGGGTCGGGGGTTCTATTCCCACCGTCTGCAAGTTGTTTTTGTTATAACTATATATATGTTATATATAGCCTGAAGTTTGATGTTATATCGTTCCAACTATATGTTATAAATTATATTTGTGGTAACCTCCATGCGGAATATATGGTGGTCATATTGTATGTGATATACCAAGGGCTAAGGGTCAAGGGATTAGGTCCTCGACCCTTTTATTCACTGAATGAACCTTTATTTAAATTCAAATATAACCATTGCCACATTAGGTTAAGAACCAATTTAATGGTGCATTCACAATGAAGGTTTGGTAAGGTCTTTGGGAGGTCGTGGGTTCGACCCTCGTCGACTCCCATAGTATTTTGGTAAACACTAACCAATATTGGCCAATGGGAGGCTGCCACGTGGTAGCCTCTCATTGGCTATCCCTTGCCACTTGTCAACATATGATTCGACCACTTGGATTGTACATTGCCCAGTTAGCTACCATTCGAAAATCAACATATGGATATGTTTTAAGCCTTGGCATGGTTGTAGTCACATGGACCAATAAGAAGCAACATGTAGTATCCCTTTCAATGACAGAAGCATAATATCAAGGAGTGGTGAAAGGAGAGTGTGAGGCAGTTTGGCTTAGGAGGATGCTTTCAGACATGAAGATGCAACATATAGAGCCAACATCCCTACTCTGTGGCAATCAAGGGGTGCTCAAACTAGCTAATAATCAAGTCTTCCACGAGCATACCAAGTATGTTGAGATACATTGTCACTTCATCAGGCAACTTGTAAAAGATGGATTTGTTGAGTTCTAGTATTGTTCCATAGAGGACCAAACTACAAACATTTTCCCCAAGCCTTTGGGTCCTAAAAAATATGTAAAATTTCAAGGTAAGCTTGGTGTAGTTAGTAGATTGAATATGAAGGTATTAAAGTAAATATCACATTATAATGGTCAATTAAATATTAAACATAGGCATTAATAAAGTCACTTGGACTTTAGATTATTTTATGCTTTTATGCTTTATTTCACTTTAGTCTGCTATTTAGTCTATCCCACATTCATAAAATGGATTGAATCATAAAATGGATTAAATCACGTAGCTTGTAACTTTGTAACTCTTTAAACTTTTTATAAGAAACATTTTGATTTCTTATAGATGCAATCTTGATTCTCTTTATATATTTGTGTTATCATTATAAATTGATAGAATTTTCTTGTTAACAAAACTAACATATATTCATGCTAAGATGAATAAATTGATGAAATTTCTTATTATACTTTGTTCACCAAACTAACAAAGCTATAATCTTTATATATGTTCATACTAACATGGATAAATGAAACTAAAAAAAATCATAGTTAAAAAAATAAAAAATTACCTATTTAAATAACAAAAACCATATAAATAATGTCATACAATTTACAATATCAAAATATATATATATATATATATAAAATAATATCCTTAATTATTATATACCATCATACAATCACTAACTACATCTATAAATAAAACATAGCCACCTATTCTATTTGTAACAAACACATTATACGTTCAATTCACATACCATTCATGTAGATGTTCGAAAATAATTTTGCTTCTTAAACTTTAATGCATAGTCATATTGTCTACGTGGATGGTATACGTTGAAATTGTGTATAGAGTGGTTGCAATTATTAAGACTTATCCTAACAATAGAAAGAGGGGTACCAAAATATATATAACTCGAATCTACTTAAACTTTAATGCAATGCATAGTCAATTTGTCTACTTGGTGGGTAGATATGATTGGAATCTACTTAAACTTTAATGCAATGCATTGTCAATTTGTCTACTTGGTGGGTAGATATGATTGGAATCTTCTTAAACCTTAATGCAATGCATAGTCAATTTGTCTACTTGGTGGGTAGATATGATTGGAATCTCCTTAAACCTTTAAATGTATAGTCAAATTGTATATTTGGCAGGTAGATGTTGAAAGTTGTATGTTAAAGGTTTTATCAAATAATGATTTGTTTGAAATTAAGAGATAAATTGTTAAATTAATAGATTTAATGATTATTTCTATATAATTTGAATGTATCAATTTTTTTTTACGCTCATATTAAAATTATTTAAGAAAATGGTTACACAAGACTAATCCTAACCATAGAAATAGGAGTACAAAAGTAAAACTATATGATTGGAATCTCCATTTTCATTTTCATATTGGATGCATCTATCCATGTGATTGACATTTATGATGAAATTTAGAAAAAGTTGTAATAATTATATTAAAGTCTATCATTTCCAAACTGTACAACATCTAGATCACATAATAATGATTACAAAAGTCTTGAAATAATTTTCTAAAATTATGATTACACTATTTTAACAATTAAAATCCAAAACAACATTAGGTGTACATCATCATTGGTAGATTTTTTTAATGTCAAAATAGGAGCAAATTCAATCCAACTTTAAATTGAAGATTACAAAGTTATAAAATAATAAGTTATCATAAAACAAGAAATTTCAATCAATTACTAAAATCTTATTAATGGTTAAAATCTTATTAAATATTTAATGTTAAAATTTTATTAATAATAATAATTTATTTTTAAGGTCATGGTCAAGTTAGCACAT
>JZKD02S1268238.1:0-12163 GCA_000966675.3 Picea glauca
ATATAACTTATTCACAAAATGTGCAATATCCACAATTTACAGATTTAAATAAAACCTGAAAAACTCATTTATGTTCTGCCCTGATGACAGAAAAAGATATTTTTTGTTGATTTTATGATTTTATGAACAAGGAATAAAACTAAACTAACTAAACTAAACAACTAATATACTAATTCTAATTGTAAATCTAACTAAACATATACCTAACTAAACTACTAATAAATATACTAAACAAATAAATAACAAACTGACCTGGAAACGCTCCAGGTTTGTCCTGTATATGATGGTCTTCTAAGCTAATCGGAGGGAGGAAACCCGCACCAAATAACCCAGGAGCTTCTCGTAAATAATGGTTGCAGTTCTCTATAAGTTTAATTACAGGACAAACAAGACATAAAAATAACAACAATCTTATAATTTATAAATCTTAACAATTAGGTAAACCTGTATGCAAAGACTTATACAGAATAATTCAATTGATGAAGAAGAGAAATATGTCGTTCATTAACTGACTCAAATAATTGTTGTATTTTTAAGCATTGAAAGAAATCAGACATGGATCATTTTAATTAAATCATATCATTCTGCAAAAGACCATGATAGCTAAAGTAGTCACTAATCAAATGCAAATTGATAAGCATAAACATGAAACAAAAGATTGATATTATGAAAAGATAAAGTTGTAGAAGAACATCAACTTCTGTCTCAGTTTGTATTAATAATCCATATCCTGGTTCTCCCACAAGTGAGGATGCTTCCTTATTAGAAAAATAATAAGTATTTATAAGTTTTCCACAGGGTAAAACCTCCCTGTGGAAGTTATCAAACTGTTTACATAAATCTAGGAAGATATCCCAAGTTTAACTAAACTAAGAAACTACAATAAAACTAAAACACAAATATTCCCCTAGCCTATCCAACATGTCCCATGCAAATTCGAATTTACCTGAAACAGGTCAAAAATAGACAAGTTAGAAGGATCCTTTATTAATAAAATAACAAAAATCTAATTCTATAGACTAGCTATAGAATCCTCTGATTCTGTAGCTGGTCTAAAATAAGACACAGAATCAGTAATAAAATCAATTGAAAATCTTTTAAAGAATTAACATCCAACAACTATTTGAAAATGAATCATTTAATTTGAAATTATTATACCATTCAAAATCAAACAGGATCAAAATCATTCAACCGAATACAGAGATAGGTGTACTCTGTTTCTTTTGTTACCACAAAGTTGGGTCAACAGAATCATAATCGAATAGTTGTGAAATCGTTACATATCCAATTGAAACTGATATGATCAAACAGATTGTCGGCAATCGTTATGCTACCTCAACAAGAGGAGATACGATCGAATTGAAACAAGATCACTTTTCAAATCATTATAAATGTAACGATGAAGCAAATGATTTATACCACAAGCGAATTAAACCAACACTGACGCATAACTGTCCACAAACGAAATCGTAAGAGGATCAATCAACTAGTAACAGAGTTCGTAAGAATTGTTCGATCGATTTCTATTACAAATTGGGGCAGACAAAATCATTCACAAAATCTTTTCTTGAGTGCATTTAGAAACAACTATTACCCAAATCTCCTCATACGAATTTAACAGAATGACATAAGTCGAACCAATTTTACAAACTCGTTTGAGAATAGAACTGTAATCAAATCTATTTTGATATGAATGCAATTCATAAAATCGATCAAACTAACTGAAGATACAGCTATCCAATCAAACGAATCAAATAGCTGGGGTTTTACACAATCGTCGTGGATCAAAACGTTCCATGATTCAGGCGTGAATATCATTCGAACAGACTTAAATGAGCGTATTGTTTTAATAAAAACAGACTCATTTTTCCCAACTTGGAAACGATCAAATCTAGAACATTATATGACACAGCATCATAACAACCAAATTCATTGAAATCATTTTCCAATCACGGCATATGAACCAAATCAAATCAAATCATAATCGTATTCTAAATCGAGCATGAAAAACTTCCTGTTCGGAATAGATACAAAACAAATCCAGTTGAAAAAAAACCATTAATTTCGTTACTTCAATCAGACAAACGAACAGGTCAAATCCAAATGAATATCATTCAAATCCAATAAAAATCTATGAGCAGATCGTATATCAAATCGAAATTTCTTTTTATTTTTAGCAAAGCAAAACAATGTACAGGATGAACACCGAATGGCAGAGATATTTCAAAATATAAACAGAGCCATTTGAGAACCAAATTTGACTCATTATATTAATCATGTTCATTCACAAAATCAAAATTATACCTGTATGGTGACGAGATGGCTTGATCATGCCAATTTAGAGTTGATAACGATTGTGGCTGATTCAACATTTTTGAAAAGGATGGAGCTTGTTGTCTTCTGCTTCTTATCAGTTTCTTGGAATTGGTCTCTCTGGCTGGTCAATACTGCAATTTGATCTTCCAGTGATTGAATTTTCAATTGGAGCAGAGGAACATCAATGTAGTATCATTCCACCCACAAGTCGCATTGGTCACAGGACGACTGTGTGGGGTTTGAAAGAGCAGGCGAGGGTTTGATCACATTGTTGAGGGTTTCGATAGGCAATTCAATACCAGGGTAACTGGGATTCTTACTTAGGCAAGGGGGAATATTTGACACAAAATCGTAAGGTGCTTCGGGGCATAAACCCTAGGAGTAAGGGTACTCGGTGGCTAGAAAACGTTATATGTCAGAGTCGGAATCCTCACTAAGGATTATAGGCTTTGACTTAGTAGAGTGTTTAGTTTTGTTCCTGGCCATCCTTGAAATGAGTCGAGCGTTCTTTTTAGCCTTGGCATTGGCAGTAGGGTTAGCCTTGGGATTTTTGCTCACAGGCCTTTTAATAGTCTCATCATTCTTAGTTACAGCATCGGGTAAGTCAACTTTAGGGTCGACCGAAGGCTTAGGAAAGGGCAATAGGATATGGAAAGGCACAGGCGGCTCGGCCTTGGCTTCAGTCACCATAGGTTTGTCAACCTAGACAGGGTCTGTGTCCTCAAAACCATTACGAGCGATGAAAGCTCCCCAACTATCATTGTGTAAACTCAAGTGATAAACAATAATAAGTTTAATAAGCCCATGGTGGAACAGGTTGGTGTCATCCTTCTACCTTTTAAACCATTTTGACATTTTATATAGGTTGCGCTGAAAGTAAAAGGGAAAATTCAATGGGTATCCCATAAAATTCATTAACAAACACAGGTGGTAGAGGAAAATGAGTCTGTATCGACCTTCATAGGTCATGAACTGCTTGACTACCATCAAAGTATTGTTCCATCATGGTTTAAGTGCAGAGATGGTCATAACTCTGTCACAAGAAGCGACCTTTCGCGAGAGGAACAACAGTGTCCATGGCACCTCCTCGACCTTACAATTTTTGAACCAACGATGTCCTACGGCAGGTAACCCTATAGCAGAACTGATAAAATTCTCATCAATTTCCAACTGTATGTCACCCACCTTGGCTCTACAGCCATCGAAAGTCATGGCAAACTACCGTGCTATAGCTAGATTAAAACCTTCGAATTGTTGCACGAAGGTGAGTCATCCGTTATCCTCCAAGTCTTTGCGGGCATTGTCAAACATTAACAAGGCTTGGTTTCTGTTTGAGTCGATTCGCACGACTGGTGCCATGGAGCCGAGCACACGGTAAGTACAGGGTTTGGGTCATAGAACACAGAGGAGTAAAATGCATGCAGGGCTATTCAAGCTAATAGAGGTAAACGGTGAATAAGGGATAGGCATAGATGTCATCGTGCGAAGGTGGTGGAGTTTATCTCTGCCATGCATAACAATTATTTCCAAAGTACAACCATCGATTTTCGTAGCTGTTCAACCCACTATAGCATAATTCAACACTCAAGTCATTTGCCCAAAAAATGAAATAATGGTAAGTGTATAAACAAATGCGTGCAATGAACGTTATGCCATAGTTTTAAACCATCAATATTCAAATTAAAACCAATGCCAAATGTTTAACCATGTGCCAATGTATTGTAACAACTCGTATCAATAGCTTTAACCAACATGCCAATGGGTCTTCATATAATCAACAAGCAAATAGTTGTGAAAACATGCACATAGGCATTATATCAAAAGACATATATGAAAGATTTAACCATAACACCCATGTGTCTTATGAAACCAGATGTCAAGTAGGTCAAATAAAAAGAAAATCCAAATGCCAATGTATTACTAACTCAATGAAACCAAATTATGCAATTAATCGAAGCATGAGTATCGATGAAAGGATATTGACAGTTGTATAATGATAAATAAAAAGGTAATCGCATTAGGCATATCGAAAAAAGAGATAATAATAGTTCAGATAGTGATTTCAATGTGACTTCGAAAGACTAAGTTTCCATGCTTACAGTCGTGAAAACAAAATGAAGGTGAATGTGCAAGTGTCGCAAAAATTGAAAATGTCGTTCATTTGAAAATTGCGACGGAAAATTGATGTTTGCAAAACATAGGTGTAGTCAGCTTATAAGACAATGAAAAAAAAGTGGATTGGCTGCCAACAATGGCGACACACTGGTAGAAGCAGTTATCTCTACAAAAGAAACAAATTCAGATTAGGACAACAAAGAAAATTTCAACTCAAAAATAACAACCAGAAAAGCGTATAAACATCATCATTAACCATTTATTCCAGCAGTGTTTCAAAAGATGAAAACTGATAACAGTCTTAAGACCAGCAAGTCACGATATTAAAGATAAAATCTCCAATAATATTGGCATAGCCACTATTGCCAGTAGGCGTCCATAGCCTCGACAGGGTTTCCATTTAACACAATCTGACATCTATATCCTGTTAAGAAGTTCTGGATCAAAATAAAGGACATTAAAGAGGTTTATTTTTTGCAAATTTTCATATACTCGACATTGCTTTGCTGCCAGCGGGCCTGTTCAGTACCCCGGCAAAGTTGCCTTGGCACCATGCATGCATTTACCCGCTGCCAGCAGACCTGTTCAATATCCCAGCAGGTTTACAAGCACTTCCCACAGCTCTGATTAATAATTTATTTTTGTTTTGTTTTTCATAGATATATAGTTGAGCGGGGTGACATTGAAAATCATGATTTTTAACATATTTTTTCAGACCTCATTAGAATTTTTTAGAACTATCCTTTATTTTGATTCAGAGATGTTTTATTCTCAAAAACAACTTCCTAAGACAGGGAGACATCTTCTGAGTCATTCCTTCACGGAAAATGGACAACGTAAAAAGATAATAGATGATCATGACGAACTTTACTCAGAGATCGGAATCAGCCAACTTCTTCCAAACAACAGACGTTTCCAACACAGATATAAATTTCAGAAATATACCATTGATGTTTGTACAAATTTTTCAGAAGTTATTTCAGTGAGGGAATTTTCTATTGTCTTTTTCTGAATAGCTCAGTATACAGGTATGTGTATTTCCAAAGACACAAACTGTTAAATTCAAATCAAAATCAAAAGCAGAAAGAAAATGAAAAAGACAACCAAAAGAAAAATATTTACATAATATACAAGGGTAGTTATCAAGCAAAGTATCTCTTCAGGGATTGGCCATTCACCAGGTAGGTGTCAAGCTTCCCTTCAAGATTCTGCAATTGAAAAGAACTGGGACCCAAGTTTTCAGCAATTAAAAATGGTCCAAGCCATAAGTTTTGAAATTTTGTGTGTTCTCCCTTTCCTTCATGTGGTTTGTCCCACTTCAAGACGAGATCATCTACTTCAAAATTTCTATCAGAAGCAGAATTAGAATCGAACCATCTTTTAACCAATTGTTGATGATGATCTAACTTACGTTTATCTTGGGCTCTTACCTCTTCTAGCTTCATCAAAGCGTTAATTCAGTTTTCCAAAGGGGGAAAATCTTCTTCTTGAACTTTCTGAGACAACTGAAGTGAAGGAAGAAGAATGTGAGGTGGTAGAATTACTTCTCTGCCATAAACGAAAAAAAAGGGGGGGTTACCTATAGCAACTTTTGGCATTACCCTATCATCCCATAACGCGTTTAGCAGTGAATTGTGCCAATTCTTGTGATTTTAAACCACGGTTCTCTTGATGATTTTAATCAAGTTTTTGTTTGTTGATTCTACCAATCCGTTTCCCTGGGGGTAATAGCTAGCAGAATACTTCAGCTTAATTCCTTTTTCCAAAGAGAACTTTCTCATCTCAAGAGAGGAAAAGTAAGAAGCATTATCAAATACTAAACAATCAGGGATACCAAAATGAGTGATGATATTTGAATTTAGAAAGGCAATTACCTGATTGGTGTTGACAGTTCTTAATGCAGCAGCTTCAGACCATCCAGTAAAGTAATCCGTGTCTATCACAATAAAATTGTGTTGTTGCAAGGAGGGAGGGTTGATTGGACCTATGATATCAAGGCCCCACTATTGAAAAGGAGAATCTACTGAAACAGGTTTCAAACGAAAGGCTGGTTTTTGCAACTGCCCTGATGCTTTCTGATAGATGATACATTTACGACACAAGGCATGGGCGTCTCTAAAAAGAGTAGGCCAGTAATAACCGGATCTTAGAACTTTATGAGCAATGGTATCACCACTGAAGTGACCACCAGCTTCTTCTGCATGCAACTCTAGCAAGACTTTTTCTGCTTCGTCTTTTTCAAGACAGCGCATCAGTACGCCGTCAAAATTCTGACAAAATAGTATACCATTAACCAAATGAAAGGAGGCAAACTTTAACCTCAACTCTCTTCTCTTAGGGGGGTCTAAGTGACGAGGTGTTGATCCATGTTCAAGATAGAATATTATATCATCGTACCAAGGACTAACAAGGTTTTGTGCGCAACAGATTAGACTTTGATCGCATTGTCCTAGGTTAGGCGTATTACTTTATTCTTGTTGTTCTGCTGTCGAATCAGCAACTAACTTGCATAATCACATTGAAAGAGTAGGCGAGGGTTTGATCGCATTGCTGAGGGTTTCGATAGTCAATTCAATACCAGGGTAACTGGGATTGTTTCTTAGGCAAGGGGGAAGATTCGACACAAAATCGTAAGGTGGTTTGGGGCATAAACCCTGCGAGTGAGGGTACACGGTGGCTAGAAAACGTTCTATGTCAGAGTCAGAATCCTCACTAAGGATTATAGGCTTTGACTCAACAGAGTGTTTGGGTTTGTTCCTGGCCATCCTTGAAATGAGCCGAGCGTTCTTTTTACCCTTGGCATTGGCAGTAGGGTTAGCCTTGGGCTTTTTTCTCACAGGCCTTTTAATAGTCTCAACATTCTTAGTTACAACATTGGGTAACTCAACTTTAGGTTCGGTCGAAGGATTAGGAAAGGGAAATAGTATATGGAAAGGCACAGGCGGCTCGGCCTTGGCTTCAGTCACCATAGGTTTGTCAACCTGGACAGGGTCTGTGTCCTCAAAACCATTACGAGCGATGAAAGATCCCCAGCTATCATCGTGTAAACTCAAGTGATAAACAATAATAAGTTTAATAAGCCCATGGTGGAACAGGCTTCTGTCAACCTTCTGCCTTTTAAACCTTTTCGACATTTTATATAGGCTGCGCTGAAAGTAAAAGGGAAAATTCAACGGGTATCCCATAAAATTCATTAACAAATGCAGGTGGTAGAGGAAAACAAGTTTGTATCGACCTTCACAGGTCACGAACTGCTTGACTACCATCAAAGTATCATGCCATCATGGTTTAATTGCAGAGATGGGCATACCTCTGTCACAAGAAGCGACCTTTCGCGAGAGGAACAACAATGTCCATGGCACCTCCTCGACCTTACAATTTTTGAACCAACAATGTCCTACGACAGGTAACCCTATAGCAGAACTGATAAAATTCTCATCAATTTCCAACTGTATGTCACCCACCTTGGCTCTACAGCCATCGAACGTCATGGAAAACTGTCGTGCTACAACTAGATTAAAACCTTTGAATCATTGCATGAAGGTGAGCCATCCGTTATCCTCCAAGTCTTTGCGATCATTGTCAAACATTAACAAGGCTTGGTTGTCGTTTGGCTAGATTCACACGACTGGTGCCATGGAGCCAAGCACACGGTAATTACAGGTTTTGGGTCATAGCACACATAGGATTAAAATGCATGCAGGGCTATCCGAGCTAACAGAGGTAAACGGTGAATAAGAGATAGGCATAAATGCCATCGTGCGAAGGTGGTGGAGTTTATCTCTGCCATGCATAACAATTATTGCCAAAGTACAACCGCCAATTTTCGTAGTTGTTCAACCCACTATAGCATAATTCAACACTCAATTCATTTGCCCAACCAATGAAATAATGGTAAGTGTATAAACAAACGCGTGCAATGAACGTTATGCCATAGTTTTAAACCATCAATATTCAAATTAAAACCAATGCCAAATGTTTAACCATGCGCCAATGTATTGTAACAGCTCGTATCAATAGTTTTAACCAACATGCCAATGGGTCTTCATATAATCAACAAGCGAATAGTTGTGAAAACATGCACATAGGCATTATATCAAAAGACATATATGAAAGATTTAACCATAACAACCATGTGTATTATGAAACCAAAGGTCAAGTAGGTCAAATAAAAAGAAAATCCAAATGCCAATGTATTACTAACTCAATGAAACCAAATTATGCAATTAATCGAAGCATGAGTACTGATCAAAGGATCTTGCCAGCTATATAATGATAAATAAAAAGGTAAGCGCAATAGGTATATCAAAAAAAGAGATAATGACAGTTCAAATAGTGATTTCAATGTGACTTCGAAAGACTAAGTTTTCACGCTTACAGTCGTGAAAACAAAACGAAGGTGAATGTGCAAGTGTCGCAAAAATTGAAAATGTCGTTCATTTTAAAATTGCGACGGAAAATTGATGTTTGCAAAACATGTGTAGGCAGCTTATAACACAATGAAAAAAAAGTGGATTGGCTGCCAATAGGTTTGTTTGAAATTAGAGAGTAGTTCCAGACTATTTTCATGGCGGATTGGTAATTGGAAGAAGGTAAAAATGCTTTGGCCAAGGACTCAAACGTCGCATGGGACCCTGATTTTTCATCTACATATCATTTGGCTGATGGGCCAGTGAGTGTGCGTTGAAATAATCGCAGTCTGATGGAATCATCCATAATGTTGTTGGAAGAGCACCATAGGTGAAAAGTCATGACATGGTTGGTAGGGTCATCTCCTGCCTTTCCTTCAAATTTAGGGATGTTTGAAGGTAGTTTGGTGGGAATTCCAGGCCATGTGGGGTCATGCAATATAGGATCATTAGTGAGTTTGCTTAGATATGGTATGTTAAGAGAGACCAAATATGGTATCAAGAGTGTTGGTTGAGGATTAGCTCCTACCATGGTAGGAATGCTCTGTGAACCTGACACTGGAGGGGGGCTAGGTGGGTTGGTACTTCCCCCTTGAGAGAAAGTTGGCCCCCCGCTTCTATGTAAAGGAGAGTGAGTGGACGAAGGACCTTGGGAAGTGGACCCAAGTAATGTGGAACCAAGCAAGGTTGATCCTAAGACAGTGGCACTCACTGGAGTGTGAGACGGTGGTGTCGATGAGTGGGCAAGACCAGACACTCCCCCTAAGATAGGAGGGAGGTTTAACAAGCATCAGGAATGACAGAGATTCTGTGGGTCCTCTATGATGTCCAACTAGCTGAGTGAATGTGTGAAAATGGTGGTGAGAGTAATAAAGAAACAAGAGCCTTTGTTGCAAGTTTTGAACTTTACACAATATATATGTCCAAATCAAACTGTAATCAGAAGTGCATCATACATAAAGTGGTTTTGAACAAGAAGCATATATGTGGGTAAGTGGGTTTTTTCTGTGTGGGGATTCAAAGAAAACAAATGCTTGTGTCCTAAAATATGTAATGTCCTTCCTCTCAAATAACACTAGACCTTCCAATAGTACTCAACAGTGGGGTCTGAAGTCACCGGAAGAGAAACTAGTGAAGGATGAAATAATCAGTTATAATGAGGGGTAAAGGGGGCATATCCAGAAAGAGTTGGCGATATTTCCCAATAGCCACACAAAATTTGATCAAGGTGCAATTGTAGTCCACAATTTCCACCTGGGTAGATGTCCTAAAATTTGGTCACTAGGTACCTCGGTCAAAGTGCGGCATTTAGATTTTCAGCCTCAGAAATGGGTCTCGGGCTAGATCACGTCCAAGAGGTGGGTGCCTCAAGGGGGGACACACAGAACAACCATACCTTGGCCTTCAACCCTTCATGGGTATCTCCCTACCATATGGTGTTAGGAACACTTTACTTGGAGGATTTTCAGTTCCCTATTTGACAACTTCTATGGCTTTGACAATGTGAGAACTAGATAATGGGGAGTTATTTGGATGCCTATCCCTGAAATCCTACCTAGACTAAAAAATTTATTTTGGCACCTCATGTGGAGGAAAACTTAGTGATTTTTTAGAAAAAAATTAGATGTAGTTGTTTTGAGAGGTTGGGGGTGTGAACCAACCTCGTTGAATTTAAAATGGGAGTGGATAGTTTCGTTAAGAAAAGGGTGGGGTGTCTCGTAATCCCTTTGGAGGAAACTTACTTTGACCTCCACGTTTCAAGAAGAATCTATGTGAGTGATAAGTGACTTTTGTGTGTGAATGAGTGAAAGTGTGCCAATTTTTAATGAATTAGGTGTCACCTTGCTGCATGTGGACTTCGCTTGGTCCTTACAAGTGTTTGATTACCTAATTAACTAAGTGCCTTTGGTACAACCTTGTGTAATTCAAAAGTCCCTAGGAAGATAGCATGTGGACATGTGGGTCTGCTACTATTCCTTTAACTCCCTATTGTGATGTAATCTAAGAAAAAATTTGAAACTATCCTAGATTGTGATCATGTGCGCATGTATGGGCCCGTTACAAAACCTTTAAACTTCCCTAGTGTTTTAAGATAAGAAAGTAAATTTCAACACTATCTTATCTTTGTGATATGTGGCCATGTATGGGCCCGTTACAATATTAAGATGTGTTTGAAAAAATAAACTAATAGGAGTCCCAAGAAGGGTTGTTGTCCTCTCCTAAAGGTTTTAATCTTCTTAAGGGAGATGAAATTGTTTCACAATTTTTTTTCTTATTCTCAAGGTCGCTTGGAGGTGCGAGAGAAGAGCATACTAAGAGATTTTTATCCAACTTCTAGTCCCAATGCAAGTTAAATGTGATTACAAATGATTTCCAACTTATATTTTTAGCTAAAACAAGCCATCCATGTGGTGAAAATGAAAGCAAAAGAGGAAATAATGATTTTAACCACCTAAGTGCCTATGTGTTTTGACTAACCCCTTTATATGAAGAGGGGACTAAGTGTGGTGCAACTTAAAACATGCATAAAATCACTTTTAAGAAGGATAAGGGCCTCCTCCAAATCTCAAGAACCTTACAATGTGAATTTTTTGCACAGGTGCACGGGTCTCAGTGGAGACAGAGGCGCACAAAGTGCATGTGCGTAGACTAAAACAAGTTAATAGGCACATGTGCGCATAATAGAACTGTGACTTGGGCGCATGTGAGCACGATGCGCGTCAATGGGCCTCAAAACCCACACACATGTGACACATGGCCGTGAATGAAAATTTTGGATGGAATTCTCTCAATTCACCTTGGAATTGGATGATTGGCAGGTCAGCTTAGGCCGTTAATGCACCTGCAAGTTGAATAAACCAAAAGAAGAGCTATAAAAACCCAAATAGGGTAGGAAATTGATACCTTTCCCCGATGGAGTTACCAATTTGTTGCGCCTCTTTCATCACCTTAGTGAGAAAAATAGAGGTGCTTGCAAGCTTAGTTGGGTTTGCTAAGCAGGACAACTGCAAGGAAAAGGGTTAGAGAAAGAAATATAAAACAATAACTAAGAATTAAACTAAGAAATAAAACAACAACTAAATTGATAAACATAGGGACATAAGGACAAAAGAAACAATGAGACCCATGTCACCAATGATAAGGCTAATATTAGTGAAAGAAAACACCGAGAAGCAAGAGGACTATGAGTCCCTTCTTCCTCCAAGGAAGGGCTCTTGGACCCCCACAAATAAGCTCTTCTTACAACTCTTGAAAATGAAAATGAAAATGGTGAAAGAATTCTTTGCTAATCCACTCAAGGGGTGAGATGGATTGCCCAATGC
>JZKD02S1268249.1:0-12163 GCA_000966675.3 Picea glauca
CCTTTACCCATCCCAGAATGGAAATGGGAAACCATCTCCATGGATTTTATCACTGGATTACCAACTTCAACCAAACAAAATGACGCCATTATGGTAGTGGTGGATAAACTGAGCAGGTCTGCTCATTTCATTCCCGTCAAATCGAACTGCAAAGTGATAGATATCGCACAGGTATTCATGAAAGAGGTGTTCCGACTGCACGACATGCCGAGAGAGATAGTATCTGACCGAGACACAAAATTGACTTCCAAATTCAGGAAATCATTGATGGCGGGTTTAGAGACCAAATTGTTTTTTAGTACCACCTATCACCCTCAAACCGATGGACAGATAGAAAGAGTAAATCAGATATTAGAAGATATGTTAAGGATGCATGTGATGCATTAACCTAGGAAATGGGAAGACTACCTGCCACTGGTAGAATTTGCCTACAACAATGGCTACCAAGCATCCTTAAAGATGAGTCCCTTCGGGGTCCTCTATGGTAGACAGTGTAATACTCCAGTTAGCTGGAGTAATCCTATAAATAGGATTTCTATTGGACCTGATATGTTGAAAGAAATGGAACAACAAGTGACTCAGATAAAACAAAATCTGAAGGCCGCTCAGAGCCGATAGAAAAGCTATGCTGATCAAAAGAGAACTCCAAGAGAGTTCAAAATGGGAGACCATGTATATCTCAGAATTAAGCCCAGAAGGAGCTCCCTGGAAATGGGAGCTTGTGCCAAATTGGCACCCTGGTATTGTGGACCCTTTGAGGTTCTAGACAGAGTGGGACCTGTAACCTATCAACTAGCACTTCCTCCCACAGTAAAAGAACATTGTTTTCCATGTTTCATTATTGAAGAAATATGTACATGATGTTAATCATATAATTGACTGGTCTGTGATCTAGGTGGAACTGGACGGAGAATTTCTACCAGAACCCCAATGCATATTGGACAGAAAGGAAACCCGGCTCCAGAACAGAACCTTTGCACAGGTCAAGGTGTAGTGGAAACATTTTGGCCCAGATGAGGCTACATGGGAGATGGAAGATGCCATGAAACTGGCATATCCAATTTTGTTTACTTTTGTACATGCAATTCATGTTAGTAGCAAAGAACATCGAGGACGATGTTCCTTTTAAGGGGGAGGGAATTGTAACACCCTGTTTCCCCCAACTTGTAAATATAACTGGACTGGCCAAGAACTATGGCAAACTCATAAATATGAATATGTGATGTAAATGGACCTTGAGGAAAAGGTCAGTGAATGTGATTAACATTTTGAATTTATTGCAGGACTGTTGATGAGGGGATGTGCAGAAAAGAGACCACGATGGTGGTGGAAGGCACCTGAAAAGGTGGCGTTAACTTCCACCGAGAATTAAAAATACCGTAGTTGGACTCCACTGGCCCAGAGAACCAAAAGCGGCTCGTTGGCCCTGAAATTTAATGCCTTGCAGGCTGGTAGGTTGATGGCTTGATGAGGGTTGGGGAGGTGAACCACCAGTCCATAGAGCCATCATGACTGACCAGCGCGAGGGTAATCGTGGCACACGCAACCTCGCAAGAGGATAAGGCGTATGGAAAAAGTGATTGAGAGGCCAGATGCGAGGGGAACTTTGGCAATTTTTACGTAGAGTGAGTGATAGCAGGGAGGGAGGATTGCAACCTTCGCTCCTGGAAACTGGCAGATGGAGAGACGCAGTCTCAGAACATCGTGGTCTCAGCTCGGGGGTGGCTAGTGGTAAATCCGTTGGGAGTCGCTGAGCCTACGGTTGGGTGGAAACGAGCACCCCTCTCAGCAGTTGCACCCATTTCTGAAATCATTTCTGATAAGTGTTTTTGTTTACATATTGCCTTTTGAAATTCATAGAATGATACATATATGTAAATGCTCATAGACCTGTGAAAGTGTAAATGATTCCTGTGTAATAATGTATGTGCAATGTTTTGGATAATGATTAATAGGCATATGCTTATAATAGAGGAAGCCATGCATGACTTACATTGATAAACTGAATCTAATTATACCTAGGCTGAACTATGTTAGGCATCCATCCCATTCTCGGGAAGTTGCTTCCCCTCACCCATTTCCAGGAAAGCCCCGGAATAGATCTCTTGTAGAGATTCCCTTCTTGGAAAGGTTTACCCAGGACCTGGAATATGAACTTGAAGGTGCAAGTCTTAATAATCCGGTACGAGGAGGANAGAACCAAAAGCGGCTCGCTGGCCCTGAAATTTAATGCCTTGCAGGCTGGTAGGTTGATGGCTTGATGAGGGATGGGGAGGTGAACCGCCTGTCCGTAGAGCCATCATGACTGACTAGTGCGAGGGTAATCGTGGCACACGCAACCTCGCAAGAGGATAAGGCATATGGCAGAAGCGATTGAGGGGGAAGACGTGAGGGAAACTTTGGCACCACACAGAGTGAGTGATAGCAGAGAGGAAGGATTGCAACCTTCGCTCCTGGTCACTGGTAGACAGAGAGATGCAGTCTCAGAACATCGTGGTCTCAGCTCGGGGGTGGCTAGTGGTAAATCCGTTGGGAGTCGCTGAGCCTACGGTTGGGTGGAAATGAGCACCCCTCTTAGTAGTTGCACCCATTTCTGAAGTCATTTCTGATAAGTGTTTTGTTTACATATTGCCTCTTGAAATTCATAGAATGATACATATATGTAAATTCTCATAGACCTGTGAAAGTGTAAATGATTCCTGTGTAAGAATGTCTGTGCAGTGTTTTGATAATGATTAATAGGCATATGCTTATAATAGAGGAAGCCATGCATGACTTACGTTGATAAACTGAATCTAATTATGCCTAGGATGAACTATGTTAGGAATCCAGCCCATTATCGGGAAGTTGTTTCCCCTCACCCATATCTAGGAAAGCCCCAGAATAGATCTCTTGTAGAGATTCCCTTCCTGGAAAGGTTTACCCAGAACCTGGAATATGAACTTGAAGGTGCAAGTCTTAATAACCCTGTAGGAGGAGGAACGATCCTCTTAAAAACCCGAGATGACAGCTTAAGGAAGGAATATCGAATCGACGGATGAGAATTTGTCGGGAAATCTACAGTTTCCCCACGACCGTTAGATTAGCAGGAGAAGGTAGGGCATTAAAGGCCTTACCACCTGATTTTTCTCGTGTCTTCATGAGTAGTGAAGAGTCTAGGTCCGTAGGACCCCATGTTCCATGAGAACATCTGGACCGCTGATTTCCCCGTCCATAAAGTTATGGAAGAGTTCACAAAGTGGCATCAGAATCGTTGGATCATCAACGAAACTCCCGCTAACCATAGATCTGGTAGGAGTTACACTGGGGTTAATCCCTAGTGAACCGAGGAGAGTCCCTAAAAAGTCATCGGGATATTGAAGTTATCGGGAATTCCGGAAATGAAGAAATCTTTCCGCTTGGAATCGCGATCCGCTATATCCCGACAAGATCAGATCCGTCCATCTGGAAGGACACATGGTAGAGATCGAGCGCCACTCGGAAGAGTCCCGACAGGGAGGCCATCTATCGGCATATCGAAGAATCAGGGTTTGCGAGAGCAAATAAATCTTGCCGCTTGGAATCGCGATCCGCGATATCCCGATGAGCTCTGAGCCGTCCATAGTTGAGGACACGTGTCAGGAGGTCGCAAAGGAGTCGGAGTTGGAAGCCTCGGGGAATCCGAAGGTAAGAAACTCTTGCAACTTGAAATCGTGAAACGCGATATCCCGACGGAAGGATGTGTGGGGCCACAGTCGGAGAGGTGGAGGACAGGTGGCACGCCATACCGGGGATCGGGAAAATCCAGATCAAAAATCCCAACATCATCTGAGCCGTCCATTCAGAGAGACGGCATCCGAAATCTGAAGTGAGTCGGCATAGCCGTCATCGGGAAATCGACATTTCCAGGGACAAGAGAATGGGGAAGTCCCAGGTGAAAACCCCGACGTAATCCAAGCCATCCATTCAGAGGGACAGGTGTCAAATATCTGACGAGAGTCGAAAAAGTCAGGAAATCGACATTCCTGAGGTTGAAGGAACCAGGACATCGAAAGTCCCGAAATCCCAACAATGATCTGGACCGCCCATTTGGAGGGACGTGTGGAGGAGATCAGAGCTATTGGGAAAGTCCTGACAAGGGAAGCCATCCCTCGACATTTGGTTCATCGAGATATCGGGAATCCCGTGGACGTGGTGTTTACCCCTTATGAAATCGCGAAACACGAAAACCCCGACGGGGTAAGGTTGTGGACATGGGGTAATGGTCACGTGGACCAGGGCTAAGCCAGGAGGGCTAGCTGAGGCAGAGGCATGTCAGGAATCGGGGAATCGTGAATTCCGTGGACGTATGCATATCAACATCGAAAACCCCGAAACCCTAACGTAGAGGTTTGACTACGGTCCCGGGGTAGTGGTCACGTGGATCACAGGCTTAGCCTGGAGNCACGACCATTAGATTAGCAGGAGAAGGTAGGGCGTTAAAGGCTTTACCACTTGATCTTCCCGTGTCTTCATGGGTAGTGAAGAGTCTAGAGCCGTAGATCCCCTTGATCCCTGAGAACATCCGAACCGCTGATTTCCCCGTCCATAAAGTTATGGAAGAGTTCACAAATTGGCATCAAAGCCGTCGGATCAACAACATAACTCCCACTAACCATAGATCTGGTAGGAGTTACACCGGGGTTAAGCCCTAGCGAACCGAGGAAATTCCCTAAAAATTCATCGAGATATTGAAGTTATCGGGAACTCCGGAAATGAAGAAATCTTGTCGCTTGGAATCACGATCCGCGATACCCCGGCAATATCAGAGCCGTCCATCTGGAAGGACACGTGGTATTGATCGAGCGCCACCCAGAAGAGTCCCGACAGGGAGGCCATCTATCGGCATATCGGAGAATCAGGGTTTGCGAGAGCAAAGAAATCTTGCCGCTTGGAATCGCGATCCGCGATATCCCGATGAGCTCTGAGCCGTCCAACAGTGAGACACGTGTCAGGGAATTCCAAAGAGTCGGAATTTAGAGTATCGGGGATTTTGAAGGAAATAAACCCTTGCAGTTGGGATTCATGATACGCAAAATCCCGACAGAGGAGTTGTGTGGGCCACAGTTGGAGCTAGTGAAGGATAGGTGCCATGAAATGGAATATCCAAAGTCTCGAAATCCCGACCAGGATTGGGACCGTCCGTTGGAAGAGGACACGTGGCGGAGATCAAGCGCCATCGATGTTTGGCGCATCGGGAAATCGACATTACCAGGGACCAGAGAATGGGGAAGTCCCAGGTGAAAACCCGGATGTGATCAGAGCCGTCTGTTTAGAGGGATAGGTGTCAAAGATCTGACGAGAGTCGGAAAAATCAGGAAATTAACATTCCTGAGGTCGAAGGAACCAGGACATCGAAAGTCCCAAAATCCCGACAAGGATCTGAGTCGTCCATTTGGAGGGACGCGTGGAGGAGATCAGAGCTATTGGGAAAGTCCTGACAAGGGGAGCCATCCCTCGGCGTTTGGTTTATCGGGATATCGGGAATCCCGTGGACGTGGGGTTTACCCCTTATGAAATCGCGAAGCACGAAAAATCCAACGGGGTAAGGTTGTGGACATGGGGTAACGGTCACGTGGACCAGGGCTGAGCCAGGGGGGGCTAGCTGAGGCAGAGGCGCATCGGGAATCGGGGAATCGCGAATCCCGTGGGCGTATGCATATCAACATCGAAAACCCTGAAACCCCGACGTAGAGGTTTGACTACGGTCCCAGGGTAGTGGTCACGTGGATCACAGGCTTGTCCTGGAGGGCTAATGTGCTAGGGGCATATCGGGGATCGAAAGATCACGAAACCCAAATAGGCACTATGTTCAAATTGGACCATGGTCATGACCCGCGATCGCATGAGAAAGAAAGAAAGAGCCAGTTTGCGTTGGGTCTCCGGGGTTATTTAAGGGCTCGAGTCTGATAGATGAACGAAAAAATTTGAAATAGGTAGTGGGTATGTTACACCATCCCTATCTCATATTGTCTTATCAAGTATTGTATCTCTTGTACAACTCTTTCATCCTTAATCAAATTAATGCAAGTACATAAGAATTCCATAAGCTTACTTACCTCTTTTCCTTTCCTGGGTGAGGCAGACTGACCAAACTCTAGAGGTATTCCACATTCCCTTACTTCTGGTTGTGCCTTATATGAAGACGCTTTCTCTCCTGCAAATTATTTCCTTGCTTCCTCAAAAGTGTGCCTCTCTTTCCTTGGGTCAAACAACTGTGCCTTCTCTGCAGCTCTTCTGATCCTTGATCCTTCTGCAGTCTTTCCTAGAGTCTCTCTGTCTTCTCCTGTAACACCGTCTCCTCTAGTAATAACAATGACTATGGGGTCTTCACCGCGAGGTTTTGCTGATATTAAATGTACTTTCTGGTTTCCTCCTCGTCTCTCCTGGAGTTTGGCTAACACAACTGGAAAATATTCAATGACATGGTCAAATGAGTTACAATAGTTACAAGTGGTACAAGGGTTCTAAAAATCCATTGCCAAGTGTCCTTGCTATGCGCAGTTATAGCAAATAATCTGACCTCTACCTCGACCCATACCTCCACCTCGTCCCCTTCCTCTGAATCCACCATGAGGGTTGAAGTTTCCTCTTCCTAGGTATATGAACTATGCATTGTTTCCTTCTTGTTGCACTTCTCCTTGAATTCTATATGTATCCCTTGATATTTTATGCATGAGGTCATAAGACCTACAATCCTTCTCATCATGTCCCATAGACTTGCAGAATGCGCAGTAAATATTGGTAGGTTTCTGGACATATTTTTGCATATAATAAAATTCACCAGGGCGATGTCTAGTTCTACATACCTTGCACCAGGGCATAATAGCTTGCTTCAAAGGACTAGGTTCTCCATAGGTCAAGTATTCATGAAATAGGGGACAATGCTCCTTGTCATGGCCCTCTAATTTACATCTGATGCACAAGATATATTATATTTTCTCCTTTACTTTATATTTCTTCATATCTTCGACCTGTAAAGATAAAATGGTTAATTGATTCAAGATCTGACTCATATCGGGGCTGGATTATCCTACATGGGTTGCTTCTAGTTTCATGGTGATCTCCAATGCTTCGGCCTGCTAAGCAACTTTTTGTTGCATCAGAGGAACTTTGATATGTGGCAAGAGAGAAGCGATGAACCATTCTTTATTATTTTCATCCGGAATCTGAAAACTTAAACGACCTGTCAGAGTCTTAAATATTTGATCAAACTTCCAAATAGGTTCAGTTACCTTATGCTTGATCTCTTTTAGATCCATAATGCATTGTGACTCTGACTTAGGTTTCTTGAATTTTGCACTCAATGAAGTCTTGATAGCATTCAACAGTTTAGGTTGTCCACGTCTTGAAACAAACTTCATATACCAGTTCAGAGTGCAATCCCTCAAGGTAGTACTAAATTGACTTCTCTTAACATATTCATCAGTTACTTTCTTGATGCTCCATACATCTTCGCATAAGAACCAATGTTGATCAAGATCTTCAGATCCATCGACTCTGAAAATGGGTAACCTCATCTCATATGCCATAGATCTTCCTTAGTTTCTTGACTGAGTATGTACTAAACTACTGGTAATAGTAGTCTGACTTCTCTCACTACTCTAATTACTCTAGTTACTTAACACTGCTAAAACAACAGGAGGAGTAATAGTACTTACTTCGACAGTAGGCACAGTTCCTGAAGTTTTTGGCTCTCCTTGGAGAAGTTCTCCGGTATTTACTTCCTCTGTTCTTATGGATTTTGAATGCTCTTTGTCTGTTAGATATGCCTCTTCTCCACTATAGAATCCCTCGACTCCATAGTTTTTATTAAATAGGTTTGCAAGAGGAACCTCTCTAAACAGTCTCCCACTGTGCATGCATCCAGCCTTTGTGTCACTATCGCTGTCTGAACTTTTGAACATTAGCTTTACTATATCTTCAAGATATTCTTCTCATGCAGTGACATCTTAATCCTTAGCTTCAATAAGTGTAGGAAATTCCCTCTAGGTCCCTTAAAGAAGTACCTCTCTTCTTGACTATACGATTCGACTCTGTCGATGGCAAACTCAGTAATGTACCCTCCAATAGTGCTATCGAACTAGAGATCCACCACTATAGACACAACATTATCAAATCTCTTGACCTTCTTGATCAACGTCGTTATCCAAACCACAGGTGGTCTAGATATGATCTCGAACTAGGTATCTGCTAGTCTGACTAACCAGTCATATAACTCCTTATGAATTCCTGCAAAGAAAATCTCGTGTATGTCGGTAAAGATGTACCTTTCCAACCAGTCTTCTGTATTAATGCTAGTATTCTTGTTCTGGGCTTCAACGAAGTCCTTCTCTTTTTCTTCTATCCACTTATGAATTTATGTCTTTGATGGGAACCACCTTGACATTCCCTCACGTAGATCCCGGTCTCGGCAACAGAGGCAGACCTAGGGTTCAACTCTAACAGTGCACTAACAAACCCTAACTATATGCCCTTTCAGAAACACCTGTGAAGCAGATGCAGTCTCACCCGAATTAGCATTAGGGGGTTGCAGTACACAGTTGTCTACAACCAGAGGAAATGAAAAGTGGATCCAGGACAACAACACACAACAATCTAGATATTCCTTACCCTTCCTAAACTTACTTCATAGGTTATATCTCTGATCTAACATAATAATGCAATAACAATATATCAGATGGCTAATAACACAACATCAATGACAAAGAACAACAACATATATGTGTTTCACCCTCTCCTTAGGGCTATGTCCACAGAACTATGTTTCTTGATATATTATATGAAAACATACAGTTCTATCTGCGCACTTAGATGCAAATCTCTCTCTCTCTCTCTCTATTCCTCTCTTCCCTCCCTACGCACCCAGCTATAGGGTTGATCTTCACACCTAGCAAAAGATCTTACAATATAAACTCAATATCGTTCTCAACAATAGTAATAACAGTGACTAACAATTAATTATCGATCAACCCCCCTTGACTCTCCTAGACCTTTATTTATACATAACATGACCACGGTCTAGGTATCAATTATCAATTATCTTCTCTTCCAACGACTAGATTTTCCTTTATTTTCTCCTTCTTTTCCCACTTCGACCCTTCCTTAGTTTATGTGCCTTCCGTGTAGTTCGTTCTTCTCCTTTCTTCCCTAACCTTGGCTTCCTTACGTAATCAAGGGACAACATACCTCAACCTGTACCATAAAGAAATGCATCAACCATGCACCAAACCTATACAAATAAACCGTAATCAACCTATACGATAAACAAGTGCATCAACCATGCACCAAGTTGTACCTCAACATGTACCATCAACTAGTGCATCAACCATGCACCAAATATGTACCAATCAATACACATAAACTATCACTCATCAAGATGTACCAACATCATCAACTATACACCTCGTGTATTTTCCAACTCATCAACTACTTGTCTCAACCATGTACCCAACATGTACCTCAACCAAAATTCCTCATCAATTTCATCATCCAAATATGATCTGATCACATATACCTCAAAAACTATACCACAAGTCTGTACCTCAAACCATGTGCTAGAACCTCATTGTTATACAACCTCTATCTGTACCAATAACTTTAGCAACGTACCTCAACCAAAATCCTCAAACATGAACCAATATTAAAATTCAGTAGATCTGCCTCAGATCAACTCTACAGCAAGCCATAAACTCCCAAGAACGCATCCAACATATTTACAAGCAAAACCCTCAACTTGATTCATAAATTCAACACTACACATATGAGAACCATACCTTTTTTTTTCTTCTTGTAGTGCTTTGTTGACGTGGTTTTTTTGTTGTGAATCCACTGCCACGATTGTTCTGTCGTGATTTTTCTACTGCACTTTTTCTGCAGTGGTTTTTTTTCTGCACTTTTCCTGCTGTGATTTTTTTTCCACACTTTTTATGCCATACTTGTTCTATCGTACTTGTTCTTCCACACTTTTCCTGCCGCACTTTTCCTGTTGCAATTTTTTTGCAGCAATTTTTCTGCCGCACTTTTCCTGCCAGACGTTTTTTGCCCCGGTTTTCCTGCCGCACTTTTTCTGCTGCACTTTTCCTACTGCACTTTTCTCTATCAATAATACTTGCCCAAATAACCTTTAAAAAAATAGATATTGAATGATATTCAATAGGTTCGGGTTTATTTAAATGAGAGAGCCTTTCCTTTTATTTATACTTTCATGTAGAATCCTCAAGGGGTTATCTTTTAACCATCTTAACCCACTTTCCTTATTTTATGGTTAACCCACTTATAACCACTTGTCCACTTAACTTAACCACTTTCGATAATTAGTAGGTTCTCGATTAACTTTATTATTTAAATAATTTATTTTGCATCCTATTTGACTTATAGTATACTCATCACTTCACTTTATTATTTAAATAATTTCTTCTTTGGAAACACTTTGACTACTTTGACCTTTTCGGGCTTCTAGATGACTCATGAGGGTTCTCCAACTTCACATAGCCATAACTCTCTAACCGTGAGGATTTATGTGACGTTCCACATATCACTAAAAATGGCATGACATGTACTATCCATCTAGAATAGTCTTACCTGCAAATATATAAAAACTCATATCATTAACCATCAAACAAACTTGGGTCCATTACCCAAACCTTTGTGCTACCAAAATTGTTGGTTGTGGAGCCTGATTATCTTCCTGACTCAGAGGTCTTGTGTTTTTTTCAGCCGTGTTTATACCCCATGAAGACTTTACACCCCAGAAGTATGTACACTCTTCCACATGAGGGAGTGCAGAGGGGGGGGTACCCCCTCTATGGGTTCCTGAGGGCCTATCCCCCCGGCTGAGGGGGTTCGGGGACAAAGCCCCCGAAGGAAAAATTGCCTTGTAAATGTATATTGTAATTTCAATGTAAATTTGGACCGCTCATTATAAGGTTGCAGATCTAACAATAGAGATTATGTTAGGGTTTTTTTCCTTAGAAGGCAACCCTCTTTTATGAGGGAAATTTATTGCGGCTATGGTTGATGGCGAATATTGTATTATGAGATAGGAGACTGTGAGAGAAAGAAGAGGAAGTTACAGTGAGTTTGTTGTAGGTTGTATCCCTTCATATGCTAGATAATAATAAAGGAAGGACCTGGAAGTTTCTCTGGTGGACGTAGTCCACACTGGGTGAACCACGTAATTTTGTGTCTCTCTTGTATTGTGTATCTTCTGTGTTTTGTTTCTGCATTTGTTTTATTTTATTGCTCCGCGGTCCTATTTTTCTAACAACTGGTATCAGAGAGAAAGGTAACTCGTAGGAAAAGAGGGTTCTTGGTTCGAGTGGGAGAAATGTCGAAAGATGGAAAGTTTAGGGTCGAGAAATTTAATGGCCAAAACTACCAGTTATGGAAGATGCAGATGGAAGACTATTTATATCATAAGGATCTATTCCTACCATTGGGTGGAATAGAAAAGAAGTCAACGGCTACAAAGGACGAAGAATGGGAGATTCTTGATAGAAAGGCTCTAGGAATGATACGGATGAGCCTGGCAGTGTCAGTGGCTTTCAATATTTCCAAAGAAAAGACAATGAAGGGTTTGATGGACGCATTGGCTAAACTGTATGAAAAACCCTCGACGTCCAATAAGGTATTTCTAATGAAGAGATTATTAAATATGAAGATGTTAGAAGGTGGGTCTGTTGCAGATCATTTAAATAAATTTAATACAGTTACTAATCAACTAAGTTCCGTAAAAGTGGACTTTGATGATGAGGTTAGGGCTCTTATAATCTTGTGCTCATTTCCAGAAAGTTGGAACGTCTTGGTCATGGTTGTAAGTAATTTTGTCTCTAGTTCAAATACTTTAAAATTTGATGATGTTGTTGGTGTTATCCTTAGTGAGGAAATGCAATGGAAAAGCACAGGTGAGACATCAGGTAATGCGTTGAACATGGAGAATAGGGGAAGACAAAAGAATAGAGGAAAGGGCTCAGGGAACTGTGGGAATTCTAGGAAGGGAAGATCCAAATCCAAACTTGGAAAGATAGAGTGCTGGAATTGTGGGAAGAAAGGACATCTAAAGAAAGATTGCAGAGCTCCAAAGAAACAAAGAGATGGACAATAGGAGAGAAATCAGGAAGCAAATGTAACAGGTGATGTGTTA
>JZKD02S1268260.1:52862-78248 GCA_000966675.3 Picea glauca
TTAGGTCTTCTTACATCCGCCTAATTCTCTTTTATTGAAAGGTCTTATTAATATTGACCTTTATTACATCCGAATACATTAATCTACCCATGTGCGGGTTAGGACCTTAACATCTCCTTGGGCTCCAACAAGGATAACTTACCTAATGAACCACCTCCATGCTTCCCAATATCGAGACCTTACAATGTAGTTGAAGATATAGAAAAGGTATCATCCCATATGAAATTATTAGATTTTTTTAGGACACTTACTCATTTTGAAAACATTTCACATGTCTTACAATCCCCTCCTCCTCCATGATTATAATAGAGAGCCCCACCTTCCAAAGAGGCCTCCTCTCAACCAAAGGAGGCATATGATGTCATTGATTTAGACCCAAGAGTTCCTCCTTTCTATGTCTCGGTAAATATTTCTAATTTTGTGATCCATAATTTTGTCATTGTCACAATAGGAAGGAGCAATAACATTCCCCTTTGGTTTATGAGTATATTGAGTCTTGAGTGCATAGGTCCTTATAAATATTTGTTGTCTTTGGATTCAATAACTATAGAAATAATATATTATATCAAATACTTATCCATTTCCTTCAACCAAGCTCTTGATGGGAGCATGCTCATACACATAATTGTAGCAGATATACCTAAAGAATAGGGTTTTATTTTATGAGAAGAGTGGTCCTCCAAGGTCAAACAGAGTTGTTGCTTCATTGAAGGAACCCACTTCACCTTTCCTCATAAGGGTGTAGAAGTTTTCATTAGGAGAGAGAGAAAATATTGAGAGAAGGTTGTACCTACTTCCTACAACACAAGACATGTGTCTTTCCCAGACACAAGGATGAGTACATATGTTGTATTATCTTAAGAAGATGTTCATGTCCCTCCTCCTAAGCAAGAAGAAATGATTTGGAGCATGGATTTTGATGGTGCCAAATCCAAGCACAGATCCAGTGTCGGGATCTTTTTGTGTGATCCCAAGGGAAAGGAAATACCTTTCTCTTTTTTATTAAGGTTCCCTAACACCAATAACATGGTTGAATATGAAGCATTAGTTTAGGGCCTCCAAAATGATTTATACTTAGGAATTTTCCATCTATTGGTTAGCAGGGATTCAGAGCTATTTGTGAACCAAATTGGAGAAAAATATGTGGTTGATACCCCTTGCCTCAGATAGTACTACTAAAAGGATAAAGAACTTATTGAAAAGTTATTGTCTGTCAACATTCAAGCCATAACTAGGGATACAAACCATGTAGATGCTACTTTGGCCTTAATTGGTTCACGATTTACTTTATATTTTGTAAGATTTGTCAAGGATATAAGAGTCCAAATCTTACATCGACCTGCATTACCTAATAATGTTGATTCAAAAGAAGGAGGAATTCAAAGACTTGCATATATATCACGAGTTAGAAGAGGAAATTGAGGATATAATCCTGTTGAAATAAAATAAAATTCCCCTGGGATATCTATGTTGGAATCCATGTTTGATTCCAATAATGCTTCTACCTCTGCACCTAGTATTAATAGTGAATCCGTTAGGAAGGTGCAAAAAACTACCCCTATAAATATGGGAACAGAAGAAGATCCAAAAAGAGTTTATATAGGGTCACAATGTTCTCCTTTCAAGATTACCCAATTCAAAAGACTCTTAACATAGTTCAAGGGTGCTTTTGCCTGGTCCTACGAGTATCTCAAAGTATTCAATATGCAGGAAATCATCCATGTTATACCTATAATCACTTATTCAAATCCTTATAAGTAGAAACAAAGGAAGAAAAATATTTCCTTAGAATAGACTATAAGGGTTGAATTAGATGAGATGGAAGCAACATGGGTCATATACTACGTTCGTTACGCACAGTGGGTATCCAATTTGGTTCCAGTTAGGAATAAAACTGGGGATATTCAGTTGTGTGTTGATTTTCAAAATTTGAATAAGGTGTACTTAAAAGACAAATACCATGTCCCACCTATGTAAGAGATCCTTCAACAAGTTTCTAGGTCTCAAATGATGTATCTTTTATATGGCTTCTTAGGCTACAATTAGATAGCCCTCAAACCTTTTGATTGTCACAAAACTACTTTCACTACCTGTTGGGGAATGTATGCATACCACAAGATTCCTTTTGGTTTTATTAATGCTGAAAGTACCTTTCAATGTGTCATGGTCATTTCTTTCAAAGGCTTTATGGGTAAGATTATAGTTTTCTACTTCGATGACCTCACATTTTTCTACAAAGAATGAGGTAGTCATTTTGATCACCTTAGGCAAGTATTTCTTAGATACCATAAGTTTGGCATATCCTTAAACACTAAGAAGACCATTTTTAGTGTTATGGAAGGAACGATATTAGGTTACATTATGTCTCAAGAAGGTGTCAAAGTTTACCTTAAGAGGGTGATAGAAATCAAAATGATTCCCTTACCTACTAACAAGAAAGAGATGCAATCTTTCTTTGGAAAGATAAATTTTCTACGACACTTCATTCCTGATTTCGCTCAAGTTGTCAAACCTCTAAATCATAAAATGAAGAAGGACATTAGGTTCAATTGGGATCCTCCTACATGTTAGGATTTTGAGTCTATTATGCTAGTCATTGCTCATGAACCTCTGTTGATTAGTCCTAATCACTCTAAATATTTTTTCATATACACCAACTCATCAAAGGAGACTATTTCCACAATTTTGTTGCAAAAGTACCACGAAGAAAACCTTAGACCAATTTCTTTTGTAAGCACATCAGTTGAACTATTCTCAACTTGAGAAACACGGTTATTCTTTATATAAAGCCTTGGATTTGTTTTGACACCTCTAAGGCCACAAATTTCAAGTCTTTGTGCCTATATCTTTGTTAGTCACTACTTTGAACCAAATTGAACTTCATAGTAATTGGTCCAAATGGATCATGTGCATGCAAGAATATGAATTAGACATTAAACTAATGAAAACCATAAGGGGAATAGGGTTGGATGAATTGATAACTCAATCCCATGCCTCTGTCATGGATGAATCACCTCAAGTAGAAGACTTGATTACTTATAAAGAAATGGTTAATGAGACTAAGTTTTCCTCACAACCATGGTATGAAACTATCATATATTTTCTAATGAATGGTGTTTTTCCACTAGACATGGATACTAAATCCAACCAAACACTTTGCTTACAAGTTATCTAGTATGTATTATAAGATAAAATCATTTATAGGAGGAACCTTGATGGAGTGTTGTCACATTTTCTTACTCCTGATCAATACCAAATGGTACTTGAACAATTCCATTCTAGGATTTGTGGAGGTCATTTTTCAGCGAAAACCATTGTAGAAAACGTTTTACATGCAGACTATTATTGGCCTTTCCTCCATCAAGATGCCCATTTACTGGTCTGAAAATGTAAAGTTTTCCAACAATTCATTGGGAATAAAAAGTTAGTTGTTTTTCATCTTAATCCCATTGAGTACAAGTCCCTTTCGCAAGATGGGGTATGGACTTTCTTGGGCCAATCTCACCACCTTATATTTTAGGTCACATATTTATCTTCACTACTATTGATTACTTTATGAAGTGGGATGAAGTAGTTTCCCTTAGTAACGCTATGAATAAACAAGTAGTTTCACATACAAATTACATCCTTGAGGTTAGATATTGCTGAGGCAGAAGATGATTTCCAACCCTTACAACATCGTCTAGACACCCTAATAAAAAATGAGGTTAGAAAATATGCATTCCAACACTTCTAAAAGAAGAAAGATATTGTCAAATGTTGATTCGATAAAAGAGCCATGATGGTAAATTACAAAGTAGGGGATAATTTCCTATTGTGGGACAAAGCACATGAGGCCCCATCCAAGCTCTGCAAGTTTGATTCCTTGTGGTTGGATCCTTATACAATCTATGAGGTTTTAGGAATCAATGCTTTCATATTAAAAACCTTAGATGATGAACCACTCCAATTCGATTTCCACCTAAAGTTATTTTATGCCCAAGAAACCTCATCTTTCATTTTAGTTTTGAGTGTAGTCCCTTATGATTTTCCTAATGATATTGGCCTTTTTAATTTTATGTCGTATCTTTTTATGACCCAAGGGGAGCATATATAGGGATAAATGTATATGACATGACCCCAAGGGGGGGGGGGAATATATGGGAATAAATGTACATTGAATGTGTAAATATATATGTAATAGAGTAGGCATAATAGTAAAGGGGCTTCATGTGCAAGTGTGAATAGGTATATATAGAGATCATGTATTCATTATTGGAGACATGTGAATTGTGATGTATGAATGTATTTGGTTAGGTGGAGGAGGTTCTCCTATTATTAAGGTGTTATTGTGTAAATTATATATCTTGGAGTTGTGATCCACACTCACATTATATACATGGTGTGTACTTATGTTTTGTTATGATAATTTAAACTTTTGGATCATTACATTTGGTATGAGAACATTGATCCTAGGATTTTGCATCCTCAAAAAAGTCATCGTGTAATTTTCGCTATAAAAAAATTTTGAGGCCACTTCAGAAAGAAAAACTTGGAGGTTGTTTAGAATACATATCAGGGTACCTTTGGTACAAATTTCAGTAGTTGGACCGTTTCAATTTCAGAGATACACCCTATGGAAGATAGGGTTTCTGGTTAGTCCTATAACTAGTCTCCAATAGTTGTTCCACGTAATATAGTCATATCTTTTTCATAGAGGATCCAAATTATGTGAGACTAGTGGCATTGGAAAGAGGACAATTCATAGTATTTTGGGTGTGAATCTTAGAATAATTTATCCAATAGTGGATGTGGGGCATGTACAAATTATCTCTCTATAATAGGCCAAATTTCATCAAGGATTTGGAAAGTTACCATAACTTTCATTTGGCACACCCAATTTTGGTTATACCCGTGGCATCGTAAAAAAGACACTTCAGAGTATTACATGTCAAAATTTCATAAATACATCAGAAGGAAGGTCGGTCAGGAGAATAGACTCCAAATCGGGGTTTCAAAGGTATTTTTACTTAAAACTATCATAAATTTTTATTGGGATGTCTAATTGAGATAATTCAAAATCCATGAGAAAGAGAAAACATAGAAGATTATATTGGAACAAGAATTATAACTATTTGATATCATTATCCTTAATATAGTGAGGTTGTTATTTGAGGTTTGGGTTATACCTCAATTAAGAAACAATGGAAATACCTAGCTTTAGCAGAGATGAAGATAAAGATGAAATCAATCCTTGGGAATGGTTGAGGATGATAAAGGAAAATCATTTACTTTTGAAGGTAGGATTATACCTAAGGGGTGAAGATTTTAGGTGGTGGGATAGCCTTGATGAAGCTAATAAACTCTCCCCCACATGGAAAATTTTTGAATAACTCTTCTCAATAAAATGGATTAAAGAGACAAAAATGGAGGAGATGTATAAAATTCAAGAGGAGTTAAAGGAATCAAAAGAAAATGTTTCCAAATTGAAAAAGGATGATGAAGAGATAAGAAAATGTATTACAAATAAAAACAATGAGTTCACCAATATGCAATCCCTTAATGAATCACTTATTAAGGAGGTTAAGAACTTAAAGAAAGAAAAGAGAAGCAAAGCAAAGTGGGAAAATGATGATTCAGGGAATACTTAAAAAAGAAAGATGAAGAAATATGTAGATTATGAAATCATAATAAAACGTATTGGATGGGGTTAAAATATTGAAAGAAGAGAAGAAGAATTATCAAAATCAAGAAGAAACAATGATCTTGGATGAAGAATCTACCGAAGAAGAGGAAATTTGCAAGAAGGTTGAGGAATCATTAAATACTAATGAGGTAAAATCAGAAATGCAAGCCAGAATTGAAGAAGGACGTCAGAATTTGATAGATAGGGTCACATTGTAGCTTCAAAAGGAGAAAGAAGATAAGATTCAAGAATGTCAATAGAAGATACTTGAAGGATTTGAACTCCATCTATAGGATGTACATGCAAAATATGATGGTATTATCTCCAAGGATAGAGTAATCAAGGACCAAGGAAAGGGGATAGAGGGTTCCATTATATATGAAAAGAAGAAAGATGAAATGGGTGTGCATAATGAAGAAAATTTGTCAAATGTCAAACCATATCAACACCCTCATTATCAAGAAAGATTTTAAGGAAGATAAGAAGATCAATATCGACATTATCAAGGAAGAAGATGGAATAATCATTAATATTAATGGAATATGGCATCACAAAACCATTATTCAACAAGATATTATCATAGACCAACATCTATTACAAATTGGAGAAGCTTTAACAATGACACATGGAATCAAGGGAAAGAAAATTATGCAACAACCAGACACCAAAGATTACGACCAAAAATAATTGATTTTGGATGTATGTATCATCATCAATGAAAGGAAGAAAGAAAAAACATAAAAAAATCATATTACTTAATTTCATCACATGTGAAGCCTTTAATTGCAAAGCTTTGAGGAAAAATATTTTTGAAGGAGGGTACTATGTTATGACCCAAGGGGATCATATATAGGGATAAATGTATATGATATTACCCCAAGGGGGGGAATGTATGGGCCTATATGTACATGGAGTGTGTAAATATATATGTAATAGGGTCGGCTTAATAGTAAAGGGGCCTCATGTGCAATTGTGAATAGGTATATATAGAGATCATTTATTCATTATTGAAGACATGTGAATTCTGATGTATGAATGTATTTGGTTATGTGGAGGAGGTTTTCTTGTTCTTTAAGGAGTTATTGTGAAACTTATCTATCTTGGAGTTGTGCTCCATGCTCACATTCTGTAAATGGTGTGTACTTATATTAATTTAAGCTTTTGGATAATTACATATGTTGCTTTCTTCTCCTAGATTTTGGTTTATTTGATTTTACTTATAAAAGTAGCTTCCTTTTCACCTTATCCCTGATTGAAAAGATTGTCATCCTAGGACTCGTCATTTTAGAATGATTTTCTCGAAAGAAAAATGTTACTTGGTAGCACCATAGATAGGATTGACCTTGGTTGTTATTAAGTTAAAGTCGGTGGGGAAAGTCTAAGAGAGTTAGTATAATGTTTCCTAGTGAAGATAAAACATGATGGCTAACATAGCTATGTGATTGCAACTACTCATTTCCCAAAAAAATTGTGGCATAACATTTCTCCAAAAATGTTATTCTACCTATAGAGTATAATCACTTGAGAGTTTTGCGATGCTTCAACATATTATGCAAAAGTTTTTTGTATTTATTTACTCCCTTGATTAACTTATTTCCTTTCTATTTCTTTCTCTTATCAGTCACTAATTTCAAAAGATCCCCACTTTCTTGTTTATATGTTGAGTACACACTTATAATGAGAGGGGGGGTGAATCAGTATAAGATAATTTTTTCTTTTTCAAACACTGTTGGCGTGCAGTGGGAAGACCCAGGCTTAATCATCTATATACCAACAAAACCCTTAGACACCAGCCCTTTCAGCATCACCTGAAGAGAAAGTGAAATCTCACCTAAGGCATCTAGAGGGACTACAGGAACCAGGGTTCTGCAGTGATGAGGGTAAGTGAGGCATTATTCATGTTCTTACTACCATTTACCCATGTGTGCAGTTCCCATTACTTAACAGTCACTTAACATTCAACATATTCTATGCATGACATTCTCCCACTTAACGTTCATTCAATTACTATATACTTCAGTGTGTGACACTATGACATCATATATGAACAATACATTCAACATTTATCATCATTGCACCATAAAATTAAACGTCATAGAATGCAAAGACAACACATCACAACAAACAGGTTTAAAGTGGTTCACCCAACTTGGACTACGTCTACAATGGTTCATTTCTTTTATTAGTCATCGATAATTCCATTACATTTGTGCACTATGCTACAAAATATGAAAAACTAGCATTACCCAAACATGCTTATCCATTATGCTACAATGCGATATTCAGTCCTTAGTCATACTTCAAACTTCTTCCTTCCCTCGACTCAACTTACCTAACAAACATTAAGAACTTCTCAAATGTCAAACAACCCATCTACCCAAAAACCCTTTACATATTTATACATCAAAATAGCGTTAAGCCCACTACAAAGTGGATAAAATGTCCCCAAAATCCTAATGGTCTATAACCGTTTTCCTCCTTTTGTGTGATGCTCCATTGCACATCCTTCTTTCATGTGCTTTGACTTCTTGAAGTCCACTCCCATCGTGCACTCTGGTCCATCTTCTAACTACCTTTTATTCTTTGAATTCTCTGGTGTAGATCCCAAAACTTAACCAAAATTCCTATCCAACAATCCCCCAACATTCACCTGTGGCTCATCCTGGGCCACTCAGGCCTTCTTCCAATGCACTATGAATTTTTTGAAGGTCTCTTTCATTTTCACATTCTTTTCCTTGCCCTGTAGTTCCTTCTACAAAATTTCATCAATTGTTTATGCAGTGGCGTGAGCCTGCATATTCTCGACACCTTCATCAGCTGCATGTTTGATGATTCCTTGAGTTGTTGCTAAGGTCACTATCACTCTGTATGCTTCCTCATGTAGTACTTCTATTTGTTGTGCATGAGCCTGTTGCTCTGCCCTTAGTTGATTCATTTATGAATACAACTTTATATTCTCATTCATCGTAGTTACCACCTCAGTTGCCAACAATGTTCCCATCATCTCTATGAATTTATGCACCTTTTCTTGCATAGCTTGGATGTTATGACCAATTTCCTATTTCTCCTTATCCTCACTAAGTTTTTTCCAAACACCCATAGTCTTTGTATACATTTGAGAACACTCTACTTCTAGAGACTTTATATGTTCCACCACTGTTATCACATTTTTTCCCTCATCTCCCTCTCTTCAGGTGGAGTGCTCAGTGTCACATGCACTTCTAGATCACTAATTTGTGCACGGAAGTCCTGAATGGCTTCACTTATCTTCGTGACTTGATCTTCCACGGGAACCTCCTTCTCTTTATACGCCTCTGAGAGTTCTTGATATACCATATTGAATGCATGTTGCACTTTCTACCTTCTATGCAGCCTCATCGCTCTCTTGTTTAGTTGTGTTGTACTCTATCTCTAATGCGACATTTTTTGTCGTAACCTTCACTAACTCGCTGGATTTCTTCTCTATGTGAACGTTCATCTCTTGAATTGTGCTCATTTGTAATTCCTACAATACATCCATTTGTAGTTGTGATAGCACTAAGTCAACGTGACCTAGTGCCCTGGCCTGTTCTTGCATTTCTGTCATGGGGAAATTGATTTCCCCTATTGCTAGCTTAATCAGTCTTTGTTCTTCTGCGACTGCTAAGGACTCATATATTTTTGGCCCTTCCTTTCCAGTCTTGGTAGTGCTTTTTGTTGGTTCCAACTCTGCCTATCACCCTGACGTAATGTTTTTTACTTCTAATAGTTGCCGCAATTCTTCCATATGTTCCTACATACGTTTGTTCATCTCTTCTTGTTGTTATGTTGCGCATTGAAACGCATCATTAGTGAATTATTTTACTTGGTATCCTATCTTCTCCAAATATTCTTCTGTCAAATCTTGGATAGCCACTTCCTTAATGGCTTTGCGCTACGATCATTGTTTTCTAGCTCTCCCTGTCTTTGGCTCTTTTCTCTTCCTATCATTGTGCGGTGTTGTCTGTTGAGTTGTTTCCTATGGCCCTTTCCTCTATCATGGTCATCTCCTTATTATTCATCCTCATCGACCTCATGTATTTTCAGGTTTTTCTTCTCTCATGGACCTATCTCTGCTATTGCAATCTTCCACTCATCTTACCAATAGACCATAATGTGGCCCATCTCTTCTTCCATCAATTTGTATTGTATTGGCAGCCACTGGTGATATAGGTCCTTCTTGGCATGTACGTACATGTGGTGATGCCCTACCTTAAAGCATGTCACTTCCTTATATGCCTCAACCACTTGAGAGGGTATGCGCAATGTCCTTTGGATGTTGTCTCTGATAGTTTCCTTATAAATATAAAATGTGACATTATTGTCCATATGTCGCGCCTTATGTGTCATATACCAAAGGTTATAATACTATGTGTCTAAACAAGGCTTCTCAATGACTCCCAAAAATGGAATGTCATCTGGATCCCTCCAAGATGATAGCACTATTAGGATCAATAACTAGGAATAATGGAACCTTTTCCCCTTATTCTGCGCCTACTCACAGTCAATAAAAAATTGATTCAATAAGAATGTCACCCAGTTCATATGGACGCCCTCTACACAACTTTATGTGGTCATTATCACTGCTTTCTTGCATCTCAAACCTTAGCATCAAGTCGCATATGCTAGCGATGTCCAAACCGTGTTGTCCATAGAATTTATGGAATTTTTCCTTCATGCTCTATGCGAGATTTTTCTCATTCCTCTTATCGAAAAATAACAACAATGGGTCCTCCCCCTGCGACGAAAGATTGGTGATGCACACTATCAAATCTATATCAATGGATATTTTCCTGTCAATCCACATGTATCCTTCAGGAACACAACTTAGCAACATTTTTACACAAACAATGATATCCCGACTCCGTCCAAAATGGGGTATATCGAATAGGTTTAGAGGACCTTCTTTCTGCAACTTTCTAGCCCACGCATGTGATTCTATGACTATCATATGAGTCTCAACACTAATATACTTCCTTAGGAAATTTTTGGATACCAACTCTTGAAACTTCTTCTCATTAGTGATTTCATGGTCTCCATACCTTAATGTAGGTATCAGACCTAGCATGTCCCCTTCTACAATTACTTCTTCTGGAATCAGTGGCTCCACGAGCGGATAATTTGTGTCCCTTTGTAAATGGACATGTTTTTTTGATAGATTTCTCGGTGGGATATAATCCTTGTGGAATATTGATTCTGGGAATGGTGCTTCCTGTGTTTCTTCAACTATCAACAACATTGCGGGCTCACCGCGCAGTTTCTTTGGTACTGACACTGATGTTGTTGCTACCTTAGGTGGTGCCATATTCCTTTATGAAATTGGTCTCAACTTCCAACTGGTTATGGAACTCGGTTCTGAACTTTGGCTCCGTAAATTTAGCTCTTCAGATCTCTGTGTGAATTTTGAATGATGATAACCTTCCCCCGTCGACCCATTGCTTGATTTTATACTGCATTTCCAGCTGTATCTTCCCTTCGCACCTAAACTTTCCATCTAATACACTAGTGGTTGGAATTCATTACCTGCTTTAATTCTCCATTACTCTGTATCTTCGATGAATTCTCTGTTCGATTATGCAATATGTCAAGATCTTCTACATTTAATGTTACGTGACACCACTACTTTGTCAGCATGTTAAATATTTATTGCATGTCTCGTCATGGACTGTCTTAAATTTTCTTAGCTAACATCTACACAATATTGTCTCTCTACATGATTTCTTCTTTTTATGCGATCTCTTCTATCTGTGAAATATTTTTTCCTTCGTCTATGTGTTCTTCTGCCTTCATTTTTCTCTTCCATGAAATTTTCCTGCTTTTCCTCTTTACCTACTATTATCACATAAGATCATCAAGGGCCATAGGTGTGTGTCTTTGTTCTTTCTCTGTTTCTCTCTCTTTCGCAGGCCATGTCTTTAAACTTTTCCCCTTCATATGGTGAAGTCATTTTTGTTTTCCCCTTTCTATTTGAGCACCCATCCCCTTTTTCCTCTATCATTGATCCTTTTGTCTCCCCAAGCCTACAACTAGTTTTCTAAGTCTTCATTATCACAAGCCGCAACACTCAGAGAGACCCATTCCAGACTCGAATCAAGAAAATAGGCAAGTGCAGCTTCCAACGGCTAGGATTCCATGTGGAGTTCAAATCGGCAATCCACGGGCGTTCAGGATCTGAAATTTGCTTGAATTTTAGCGGAGCAAAGGCTCGAGATCAAAGGTCGAGTAGAGGTTAAACCTGGACCATAGATCTCATTGGGAGAGATTGACGGTGGGAGATTACTTCAGAGATCAGGACTCTGAAAGATTGTTAAATTTGTTCTTCAAAGGTTCGAAGTCTCGAAGCCCGAAGGGAGCATGAGTCATTCAATCCAGAGAGACGTGTGGCACCAGATCAGCGGATTCGTAGTTTCGCGAATCAGAAGTTTCGCAGGGAGTGAAATGAAAATCTCTGAGAGGCAAAGTTCTGAAGCGCCTTCAAAGATATAGTGCCTAGTCATGACCCATGGTCAGGTGAAGGGCAGGTCCACAAAAAAATCTAAGCACCCATTTTGCAGAGCTAGAGACTCAGGGTTCCGAGCATGAAATCTCAGTCATCGGATGCAAAACATATCTAATCATTGATCTGGGTGGATCGATTTCGTCAATCAGACGTCGGGAAATCTATAGTCAAGTAATGTGAAAAATATCAAAAGACGAAATCCCAAGGTGCCTAGGGAGATAAGCGCCAAGTCGTTGTTGGAGGTCGCGTGCATGAAAGGGTGAAAAATTTGCAAGAGCTGCACCAAAGGCCAAAATGCCCATGTTAGTCTCAGAATGAGACCATAATGATTATGAGGCGTCGAGTTGACCCGAAGAACCTCTAGCAGCGCTTGAAAGTTTCATAAGCGTTAGGCCTCATCCTAATCCCGTTGAAAGTAGTTAATGAAGGAAGGTGGTGGGTGAAACCTCATCTCACCCCATAAATGGAAAGCATGGAAGGACTGATCGTGGAGGAAGACTATCAGCCCAAAGTTCCCTTGTGGATGGATTTTTCTGCAAAGCCCATACTGATCTGAGATTGCATCTGACAGAAGATTGCATGCATAATCTGACAGAGAGGATGCAGATGGAAAGCCTTGAATGCAGTGGCCCATTCACACTCTTGGTGGTCACGAACAGTTCTGAGTATAAATAGGTAGTTTTGGTATTTTGTTAAGGTCTTAAACTGGTTGAGAAAAGCTCCCTATTTTGTAATGTTTTGATGCCAAAATTATCCTCTGGTTATGTATCAAATTTGATACTTTCAGATTAATAGAAGTCATCCTCTTTCCATCTCTTTGTAAAAGTTGTGTTAAAACACTTGAGCATGGAGGATCCAGTCGAGTGTTGTTATTCTATTGTAATGTAGGTTTGATTATAGTAGTATCGTGACCAGTTTTAATCAGTTCTTTGTGTTGTCTTTTCCCTCTTACAATGAATGGCTCGAGCATGGAGGATCCAGTCGAGTTGTTGTAGCTGCATTGTGATGAGGTTTGATCATGATGTTGTTGTAGCTGTGTCGTTTGGACATATTTCAGTGTCTGAAGCTTGAGTTCAAGGGCATTCTTGAGCCTAATTTTTTCTTCACAAAGCTGCTTGAAGGCCTGATGCCCATATTAATCTTTCTCACCTTTCTCACTAAGTCTTCCCTCTTCTCACACCTAAAATCAATTCAATGACTAAATTTAATGTGGCCCTAACTTCCCTGAGCATTTCTTGTCCAGTTCTATGTTGGACAGCATTCATATATTGAGATTTGTCCATTGACCTCCACTCATATAAATCAAACATCCACCAAAAATCTATGATGGGTACTGGTCTTATCCTCCCACAATCTGAGGGTGACTCTCAGTGCTAACATTCTTGGTGTCGTTGTCGGGGAATGAATTGGAGACATTTCCCTGGGATAGAACGAAAAGGAAGTTTTGATTATGAAGGTGCATCAGATATTAGTACCATTGAAGATTGCAACTTGCACCTAGTGACTCCACTGTTTCAGTTGTGGCTCCGAAAAGCAGACACACGAGGTCTACTCCACAACTACCTCTAGTTACATCTAAAGCTGACCTAGAGAAAATTATCAGAAAGGGAAAGACCCCTCAAGAATGGATTTCGATTGATGTAGCTGGTGATTCTGGTAATTTTCATAATCCTTCTTTAACAAATCTAGTAGTTGCTTCTAATTCTCTTGTTATATCATCTGTTGGGGTTCCCAGAAGTTTAAATTTTGGGAGTTTTCCTGTTGATTTCTCCCCTCCCAATCTTGGATTGGAAGGAGGTATCTTTGAAACCGCTATTTCCCGTGAAGTTGTATAATGGTTTATACCCAGGACCTTAGAATATTTCCCTACTCTCGGTTTTACTACTCCTCCCCCTATTAGAGTTGTTTCTTTTCCATAAGGGGAAACTTTTGTCCCCTCGAGTCCCGTAGCATTTTCTCCCAACACTCAGTCGTCTCCTTTTTCTCCTAGAAACACTATCCCAATTTCACATGTTCGAACTCCATCCCCTCTAGTTCACATCCCAATGGCAGGTAATAATCCCCCCAGAAACAGAATGGATGACATAGTGGCTGCTAGATACGCTCATCTTGTTCTACCTCAGCCTCTGAATTCTCTCCCAACCGGTTGATACCTTAAGCAGTTGCCCAAGTTCACGGGTGAGGGAGACACAACTGTAGAAGAGCACCTTGCAGCCTTTTATAGTTATGCAGACAATTATGTCATTGGGAATGAAGATGTGTGGATGAGGATTTTTGTTCTTATCCTTGAGGGAGAGGCTAGGAAATGGTTTAGGTCCTTGGATTCTAGATCTATTTATGGGATTGAAGCCCTAGATGAGGAATTCTTAAGACATTGTGGGGATAAAAAGGATTTCCTTTACTATATTACAGAATTTGGGTCACTCAAGAAAGAAGAAGGGGAATTTGTTTCTGACTTTTCAAAGAGGTTTAATAAAATGTATAATAAAATTCCCACTTAGATTAAGCCTACAGAAACATATGCCAAAACTACTTATGTCAGTGATTTTGACCCTGATTTCTGCCTCCTATTAAGAGAAAGAAGAGATACCTCATTGGCTCATATGCAATATGTGGCCCTTGAAGTAGAGTCCAATATATTGGTAGTCGAAAAACTTAGGAGTAAGGATGATAGAGACAGAAGAAAAGGGAGGTCTGAAGTTTCAACCTCTGGTTCCTCTACTTCCCACACTTAGGTGGATGCATTGGCCAAGATGGTAAAATCGCTTTCTACTAGGTGGAGATATTGAAATTGGAGGAAAAGCAGAGATATCGAACCCCCCAAAATACTGATAATAGGGGTAACTTCAAAATACCAAATAATGCCCCTCAGATCATCCAAAGAGATCAAAGAAGTAGGGACAGGGATGACCAGAAAATACAAACCCCTCTCCAAAATAACATTGTTACTGATGAAGAAGGAGAGGAAGAAGAGGTTGATCTGGGAATCCATTGTCTTGGGGACACCTCCTCATTTCCCCATTTAACCCAATATGCATATGAGGAGTCCCTCATAGATAGCCAACTAAATGAGCTGAGTAAGGGGGAAAAGACCATCAATAATCCAAATAAATATAACCTCAAGTCCAAGAAGAAAGAAGGAAATCCTGACATCCCTAATCAGCCTACCAGAGTAGAAAATCTTGCTAAAGATGTAGCTAACAAAAAAAAAAAAAATAAGGCACAAATCCCCCAACCAGTGGCCAAAATCCCCATTCCATAAGTGAAGGAAATTATAAAGCCTCCCTCCTCTTTTAATTTTGAGCATGAAATTCAAAAGATTAGGATACCCATACCCTTTTCGGAGTTAGTCAAGAACGAAGACTTCAAAAAATTCCTCTTCAAAATGATACACCCCGAGACTTCATCTCATTCCACAGACTCAGTAAACCTCGAAGATGAAAAGCCTACTATTGTCCTGGGGCCTCTAGTAGAAGATAGAGCTGATTCTCCCCCTCCTTTCTATACTTCATTGAACATCCATGATAAGGTGTTTGACAATTTCTTAATGGATTCAGGGGCTTCTCACAATCTTATGCCTAATATTTTCATGGAGGATCTTGGGTTAGAGGTTACAAAGACTTATCATGACCTGTATTCATTTGATTCCAGGGAGGTAAAGTGCCTTGGGGTTATAAAAGACTTGGTCGTATCTCTGTTCCAGCTACCGATGAAGAGCGTGGTCATGGATATCGTAGTGGATGATGTTCCCTCTAAGTTTGGGATGCTCCTATCTAGATCTTGGATAAAGAGACTAGGGGGAACCTTGCAGATGGACCTTTCGTACACCACTATTCCGGTGTTTGGAGGTGAACAAAGAAGGATTTACAGGGAGGCACAACTCGCGTACATCATCAGTGATATTGATATTTATTCGGGGACCTATATGTTACAACTCATGGATGGTCCTCAAGCGCCTATAGAAATCAAAAGGCAGCTCGTCACCTCTTGTGAAGACCCTCTTTCCAATAGCTCTGTTTGGAAAATGTTTTTTGATGGATCCTCTTCCAGGGAGAGTGTTGGAGCTGGGGTAGTTTTAATCTCCCCGATCCAAGAGACCATATCACTATCTTATAAGCTCGAATTTGAGACAACAAACAATGTGGTATAATATGAGGCTCTTGTCCTGGGTCTGAGAGCCGCCAAAGACATGAATATTGAGGCATTGACATCATTTGGAGATGCTGAGTTGATTGTTCATTAGGTCATAAATTTGTATCAAGCTATGAATCCCAGGTTAAGGGCCTATAGGAATGAAGTATGGGACATGATTGATAGTTTCTTTCTAGCTTTCGATATCTCACTTATTCCAAGGGAGGAGAACTTTGTAGAAGATTCCTTGGTGGTCTCAAAAAGAAATTTCAAGGTCCCTTTGCCCCCAAAACTCAAGCATGACGTGGAGATTAGATACAGGCCTTCCATTCCTGACAATGTCAAGCATTGAAAGGTTTTTGAGGATGATATGGAGATTAAAAAGTTTCTTGAGACTATGGGTGAATTTTTTGAGATGCATATTGATTAGGATCAGGATTCTGAAGACAACCCTCGTGCTGATGTTTTTCTCCATAAAATTGCTAATCATCATATCGTTCAGTTGACTAGAAACCATATTCCAAAGGGGCTTGTCCCTTTGGAGATATTGTTTGACAGAAATTATGTTGATGTAAAAGTAAAGGGTCCAACTGAAGAGGCTGATGTGACTGAGTGCAATCTAGGAACATAGAAGTATCCCAAGTATGTCAAGTTGTCTAGCAGGCTGTCAAAGGAGAAAAGGGCTAATTATGTCAAGATTTTGCGGGAGTTCGCCAATGTTTTTGATTGGGAATATGAAGACCTAAGAACATATGACACGGACATCATGGAACACAAAATCCCTTTGAAAGAAGAGGCCAAACCTTTCAGGCAGAAGCTCAGATGGATAAACCCAATGCTGCTACCTATTATGGAAAGGGAAGTAAATAAGTTGTTGGATGCCCAGAGCATTGTCCCCTTAAGATATTCGGAATGGGTAGCCAATTTGGTCCCTGTGAGGAAAAAGAGTGGAGAAATTAGGTTATGTGTCAACTTTATAAATTTGAACAGAAGCTCCAAAAACGACAATTACCCCTTGCCGAAAATGGAGCACATCTTACAGAGGGTGACTGGTTCATCCAGGATGTCTATGATTGATGTCTTTTCAAGCTACAATCAGATCTTTGTCTTGCCTGAAGATAGAGAAAAGACAAATTTCACTACTTCTTGGGGCACATTCATGTATGCCAAAATTCCCTTTGGATTGATGAATGTAGGAGCAACCTTTCAGCAAGCCATGGACATTGCCTTCGTTGGAGAAAGGGAAAAATTTGTAGTCATCTATTTGGATGATATCACAATTTTCTCAAAGTATGATAAAGAGCATTTCCACCATCTGAAGAAAATCTTCTTGAAGTGCAGGAGGTTTTGTCTCTCCCTCAATCCAAATAAATCCTTATTTTCTATGGAAGAGGGTAAATTACTGGGGCATATTGTGTCAGCAGATGGAGTAAATATATATCCAAGTAGAGTAGAGTCCATTCAGGCCTTATCTCTTCCCAGATACAAGAAAGAGGTTTAGTCCTTCTTGGGTAAAATCAACTTCCTAAGGAGATTCATATCAAATTTTGTTGAGTTGGTTAAGAACATTACAGACATGCTTAAAAATGGAAACGAGGTAAAGTGGACTGTTGAGTCCAGAAATTCCTTTGACCAAATTAAGAAGGATCTGACAGAAGCACTTGTGCTTGTTAGTCCTGACTATTCTAAAGAATTTTTATATTTTCTTTTGCTTTGTCTGATACAGTGGTTGTTGTTTTGTTACAGAGAAATTCAGAAAAGTTAGAGCATCCCATTTCCTTTTTCAGTAGAGCATTAATGGATGCCGAGGTAAAATATGATATAATGGATAAGCATGCATATTTTTTGGTCAAAGCCCTCAAGGATTTCAGAATATATGTCCTACATTTGAATATTATTTCATATGTCCCCTCGGCCTCAGTAAAGGAGATATTGGTCCAGCCTGATATGGATGGGAAAAGGAGTAAGTGGGTCGCCAAAATTTTTGAATTTGACCTTGAGATAAAACCCACCAAATTGGTAAAAGGCCAAGGTTTGTCCAGTTTGTTGGTTGAATCCAACTGCAAGGAATTGGGGGTTAATTTCATGAACACACATGCTGAGATCTAGAAAACTGAAATTGTTGATGAGGACTCTCACATCATTCCCAACTTGGCAGAATGCACCTAGTACAAAGACATCATATACTTCTTGCAGAAGTTGAAGCCTCTTGATGGTTTGGATAAAAACGACGTGAGAGCCTTGAAACTAAAAGAAATCAAATTTTTCATCGTCGACTAATTTTTGTACTGGAAGGATCCTCTGGGAGTCCTGTTAAGGTGTCTAGACCCACAAGAAGCTCAAAAAACTATAACAAATTTTCATGACAGCTCGTGTGGTGGGCATCATTTCTGGAGGACCACAGCTTATAAAATCCTCCGAGCTGGGTATTTATGGCCCAGTCTTTTTTCCGATGTTTGTGCAAAGGTAAGATCTTGTGTCAAGTGTCAAAAATTTGTTGGAAAGCAACAGCTCAAGTCACTGCCTTTGAAGCCTGCAGTAGTTTCTAGACCTTTTCAATAGTGGGGTCTGGACTTCATTGGAGAGATCCACCCAACCTCAAGTGGTCAGCACAGGTCGATTTTAACTGCCACTGACTATTTCACCAAATGGATAGAAGCCGTCCCTACAAGGAATTCCTCCCACAAGGTAATCATAAGCCTCCTTGAGGATATCATGTCCATTCGGCTATCCAAGCAATATTGTTATAGACAATGCTGCCTCATTCAAGTTCAAACCATTAATCAGTTTATGTGAGAAGTATGGGATTACATTGATACATTCTACCCCCTACTACCCTCAGGGAAATGATTTGGCAGAATATTCTAACAAGAGCCTCATAAGGATCATCAAAAAACTGTTAGAAGACAAAAAAAAGGCCTGGGTTTCAAAGCTGAAATTCGCCTTATGGGTTGACTAGATCACAGCTAAAAGGTCACTGGGCATGTCTCGTTTTCAACTGGTTTATGAGGCCGAAGTTGTTTTTCCTGCTCAGCTTACTTTTCCTGTGGCAAAATTATTCTAGGACTTTCAAGGAGAACCAGATGATATCGTCAAGAGAATACTGTAGCTTGTAGAAGTGTAGCAGACCAGGGAGAAGTTGCTTGATAAAGCACAGGATCATCAGCAGAAAATAAAGCAAACCTTTGAAAAGAGTGCAAGAAAGAAATATTTTCGGCTGAGGGATCTAGTGCTCAAGTGGGATGCCCCCAAACAAGACAAGGGAAAACATGGTAAATTTGAAGCCTTGTGGATTGGTTCCTTCAATATCTCCGAAGTATTTCTGAACAACACCTATAAATTGCAAAACTTGGAGGATTCTGAAATTTTTGGTGGCCCTCTCAATGGGCAGTTTCTAAAGAATTTTTTGTCTAAGTCGTGACCGACGTTCCATCATTGTAATTACCATTCATGTTTTATTTTTATTTTTATTTGAATAATAGACTCCATAACCCAAATTTAAGGCACTGAAGCTACGCATTCTTAGCAGATTGCAGGGAGCATGCCATCCCATGTGGAGCCAAATGTTATCACATAATATCGTCAAGGGCCATAGGTGTGTGTCGATATACCCGATTCTATGTCCTTGCCCTATTTTTCTCTCTTTCGCATGCCATGTCTTAAAAAAATTCCCCTTCATCCGATGAAGTCATTTTTGTTTACCCCTTTCTGTTTGAGCACCCATCCCCTTTTGCCTTTGTCATTGATCCTTCTGTCTTCCCAAGCCTACAACTAGTTGTCTAAGTCTTCATTGTCACAAGCCGCAGCACTCAGAGCGACCCATTCCAGACTCAAATCAAGCAAACAGGCAAGTGTATCTTTTAGTGGCTAGGATTCCATGTGGAGTTTAGATCGGCAGTTCGCGGGCGTTTAGGATCTAAAAGTTGCTCAAAGTTTAGCGATAGAGAAAAGGATTGAGATCAAAGGTCGAGCAGAGGTTAAATCTGGACCGTATATCTCATTGGGAGAGATTGACGGTGGGAGATTACTTCGGAGATCAGGACTCTGAAAGATTGTTAAAGTTGTTCGTCAAAGGTCGGAAGTCCCAAAGCTCGAAGGGAGCATGAGTCATCTGATCCAGAGAGACACGTGGCACCAGATCAATGGATTCATAGTTTCACAAATCAGAAGTTTCGCAGGGAGCGAAACAAAAATCCCCGAGAGGCAAATTTATGAAGCCCTTTCGAAGATATAGTGCCTAGTCACGACCCATGTTCAAGTGAAGGGTGGGTCCATGAAGAAATATAAGCACCCATTTCATAGAGATAGTGACTCAGGATTCCAAGCACGAAATCTCATCCGTCAAATGCAAAAAAGATATGATCATTGATCTGGGTGGAGCGATTTTGTCAATCGGGCGTCGGGAAATCTATAGTTAAGTAATGTGAAAAATCCCGAAAGATGAAATCCCGAGGTGCCTTGGGAGATAAGCACCAAGTTGTGGCTGGAGGTCGCATGCATGAAAGGGTGAAATCGCAAGAGCTGGACCAAAGGTTGAAATTCCCGTGTTAGTCTCAGAATGAGACCATCATCGTTGCAAGGCGTCGGGTTGACCCGAAGAACCGCTAGAAGTGATTGACAACTTCCTGAGCATTAGGCCTCATCCTAATCCCGATGAAAGTAGTTAATGAATGAAGGTGGTGGGTGAAACCTCATCTCACCCCATAAATGGAAAGCATGGAAGGATTGGCTCTAGAGGCAGACTATCAGCCAAAAGTTCCCTTGTGGACGGATTTTTCTTCAAAGCCCATATTGATCTGAGCTCGCGTCTGACAAAAGAATGCATGCACAGTCTAACAAAGAAGATGTAGACAGAAAGCCTTGAATGCAGTGGCCCAATTGCACTCCCGGTGGTCGAAAATAGTTTTGAATATAAATAGGTAGTTTTGGTATTTTGTTAAGGTCATCAACTAGTTGAGCAGAGCTCCCTATTTTGTAATGTTTTGATGCCAGAACTATCCTCTGGTTATGTATCAAATTTGAGACTTTCAAATTAATAGAAGTCAACCTCTTTCCATCTCTTTGTAAAAGTTGTGTTAAAACACTCGAGCATGGAGGATTCAGTCGAGGGTTGTTATTCTATTGTAATGTAGGTTTGATTATAGTAGTATTGTGACCAGTTTTAATCAGTTCCCTGTGCTATATTTTCCCTCTTATACTGAATGGCTCGAGCATGGAGGATCCAGTCGAGTTGTCGTAGCTGCATTGTGATGTAGGTTTGATAATGATGTTGTTATAGCTGTGTCATTTGGACATATTTTAGTGTCTGGAGCTTGAGTTCAAGGGCATTCTTGAACCTAATTTTTTCTTCACAACGCTACTTGAAGGTCTGATGCACATAGCAATCTTTCTCACCTTTCTCACTAAGTCTTTCCTCTGCTCACACCTAAACTCAATTCACTCACTGAATTTAATGTGGCCCTCACTTCCCTAAGCATTTCTTGTCCAATTATGTGTTGAACATCATTCATATATTGATCTTTGTCCATTGACCTCCACTCATATAAATCAAAGATCCACCAAAAATATCTGATGGGTACTGGGCTTATCCTCACGCAATATGAGGGTGACTCTCAGCGCTAAAACCTACTAACCTTAACTTCTTGGACTTCTCAACTTTTGATTTCTTCCCTAAACCATTTTCATACATTTTCTTGTTTTACATGCTTTTTCTTTCTTTTTCTTCCTTTTCTTGCTATAATACACTATGATACAAGTTAGTCTATGTAGCCCCCCTAATGCGCGAAAGGAGGGTCATCCCTATACAGTTTCAGTTGACTCCCATTCACTAGTGCTTCCACGACTTATCCATCCAATTGTTATAAATTAACAACACCTACATCGGTCACATATATGATCACGTATGGCCTTAGCGAGTGTGTCCTGAAATTTCCTTGGTGTTGTACGAACTTACTGTCATAGAGCAGTACAAGTTCTCCTATCTGGAACTTCTTTTTCTTGATGTGTCTATCATGCCATGCCTTTTTTAATTGCTCATGAAACCCTACAATAAATCGATCTTCCTCTAACACTAGTAATTGTGATAGTCTTTCTTCTACCCCGAAATATGTAAGGTCTTCCATCGAAGAAATGTGCATACTCGGTACAATAAATTCCATGGGCATGATTGCTTCTTGACCATATGCTAATCTAAAGGGTGTTTGTCCTGTCAAATTCTTTTATGTAGTTCTATAAGCCCAAATCACTGTATGGATCCTTAAATCCCATCCATCTTGTCCTACGTTGCATTCCTTGGTCAATGCATTCTCCAGTATCTTATTGAAGGCCTCAACAATTCCATTAGCTTGTGGGTGATATGGAGTGCTCTTCTAATACCGAATGTGGAACTCTTTTGTCAATTCTACAATTGTCTTGTTCAAAAAGTGAGTCCCCTGGTCGCTCATTAGTACTTTAGGAAACCCAAACCTTGTAACTATGTTCTCGAATAAGAATCATGCACCCGTCTCTGCACTGCAATCTGTAACTGGTTCTTCCTCTTCCCATCTTGTCAAGTAGCTTGTCACAGTAATTATGTACCTGGCTCTTGTTCTCCTTGTTGGTGGATTAATATGTCCAAAAAAATCCACTGCCCATTTTTCAAATTCCTTCAAGGTAACTTGTGGTTCAAAGGCATCTCATCCCTTCATGAGGTTCTTCCTACTCTCTAGAAAATGTCATGGCTCTAACAATATTCCTTTGCATCCTTATTCAGGGTGGGCCACCATAGCCCTGCATGTAAGATCTTTTGTGTTGTATCATTTACTGCATAATGATCTCATGTGATTCCATCATGCACCTCTGTGAGGATCATCGGTCTCTCATGCTCTAGCACACATCATCACAGTATCCCATCTATGCCCAACTTGTATAATTGTTTTTAGATCAACTAATAATATGTTTCTTTAACTACTAGATGCTTCTTTTGTGCTACTATCATATCAGATGGATCCACTCTTGTGCTCAAATATTGGACAATTTCTACAAAATGGTCGTCTACCATTTGAAATGAGAATAAATGTGCATATGGTAAACTATCATCTAGGTTCCCTACATCTTCTCTTGTCAGTATCCGTGACAAATGGTATCATCCTGCATTCAGTTTCCTTGGATTCACAATAACTTTGAAATCATACTCCTTGAACAATAATAACCATTTGCAGATTCTCCCCCCCCAACAATGGTTTGTTCACTTGATATCTGAGTGCAAAGTGATCTGTATACAACTTGAAATGGGACCCCAACAAATAGTGTTTGAACTTTTGCAAGGAATAAACCATTTCCAAGCCTTCCCTTTCTGTCTTCGTGTAATTATTCTCAATAGTCGACAACTTCCTGCTAACAAAAGAAATTGGATGATCTAACTCTCCCTCTCCTGGCAAATGTGAAACTCTTTCTTCCAATATAGGAACACCAGAATGGGCACAGTTACTAACTTATATTTCAATATGTTCAGACCCTTATTGCAGTCTTCATTCCACTTAAACTTAGCTTCTTTCTTCAATAAATTCTCCATTGGAGATGTAATCTATGCATAACCTTTAATAAATTTCATGTAATATCTAGTATGACCCAAATTTGCTCTCAACTATCTCACTGATTCTGGTGATGGAAAATTAAAAATTATTGATATATTGGCATGGTCAAATAACAAACTATAACACCTTAGATATTGACTCGGGCATGCGCGCTCCTACACCACAGACTTAGATGGGAAAGTCGAGATGGAGAGAGCTTGGTTCAGACAGATGAGTTAATATATTGTGGATTTGGGGTTTCTTGGGTGTGTGCCAAGTAATGACTCTGTGATGGGTTTATTGATGGAGATGAAACCAAGGGTAGGTGCCCATAGAAGCTTTGGGTGCCCCATCAGTGAGACAGGTTGACCAAGCAAGATGAGTGCCCAAGGAAATGTGTAGTGAACACTATGGCATGAGATTGGACAAGCAGACGGGTGAAGACACAAGTTGGGTGCCCATAACATAGAGAAATGAAGAATGGGAGAGTCGACTGGGTTGTAGAGTGCACTAGACAGGGGCGCACACTCTTTGGAAAGTCATCCCAAAAATGAAGAGTTGCGTCGGTTGGGCAAGAGTCGTTTCGGTTGGGAAGAGCGTGCCCCTTGACCAAGGGAGTTCTCTTCTATAAAATGGCAAGGTTGAGTGAGCCAAAGAAACAATGGAGGTGACACCAACACTTAGACAGAAAAGTGGTATGTGGTCTGGTTCGATGAAGAGGAGGGAGAGCTCCTCCCCAAGGGGATGAGTCACACTGAGGTGACTCACGCTCACTTGGGGAAGTTTGTGGCAAGACAAAGAGAGGGGCGAGTTCATTTTTTGAGATGAATTGGCCAAGGGGCGACTTGGTTGTTCTGGGTAGGTTGGACTGAGGCTTCGGTAATGGATAACAATGGGTGCTCCACAGGTCTAGAAATACTAATGAAGATGGTCGAGGCACATTTGGGGCGCTCAAGAAATAGAAGATCTATGAAGTCTTGGTGGTAACTTTTAGTGGGTGCTATGTGGTGGATTCTAGCCAGGAGTCAAGTGCAAGTCCATGAAGAGCACCAAGACTTGGCAAGAGGTAGGGACAATCACAGGGGAGTAGTGAAGGTTGCGAGTGAAAGATGGGCAAGTGGACAGATGAGTTCAATACGATGGAAGTTCTGAAATGAGACAAGTCAAGGAGCAGAACCAAAGAGTCCAAGTACTATTGAGCCACGTGCTCCATGTTTATTCTTTTGTTGTAACGAGCTACAACTTGGTTCTTTTGAAGTTAATGAAGAAATGGGTGTAAGGTTGGTTTGGCCGCCCAACTATACATGTTTTTTTATTGTGCTTTATGTAGTTGTTGAAAACTATTAGTTTTGGAGCTTGATTATCTTCCTGATTCAAAGGCCTTTGTTTTTAGCCATGTTTATACCCAATGAAGACTTTCTACCCTGGAAGAATGTACACTCCTCCACACGAGGGAGTGCATGGGGTCTTTCCCCTCCTGCAAGGTCTGGGGGGGCTTTGTTGGACAACTGAGAGGGGGG
>JZKD02S1268260.1:93925-116717 GCA_000966675.3 Picea glauca
ATCGATGCACACTCTGATCCTGCCATCAATGAAAAGCGCATACTACCTATAAAGCATGCCAACCATCCTCTACAGTGTCTTCCCAAACTGCTTCTGATGCCCGTCTGTTACATTCTTCCTATACTAATGCCATCTTCACTGTTGTACTTTCCATCAATGACAAGCATACGCTACCTGTTAAACATTTGCCAACAGGCTTCCCCTCGACTGGGGGGTCCAAGGGAAAGAGGGGCCCTGGCAGGGGTTCGGGGGAAAAGCCCCCAAAGGAAAAATTTCCTTGTAAATGTATATTGTAATTTCATAGTAAATCTGTACCATTCATTATAAGGTCGCAGATCTGATAGTAGAAGTTATGTTAGGGTTTTTTCCCCTAGAACGAAACCCTCTTTTATGAGGGATATGTATTGTGGTTATGTATCATTGCGAAAATTGTATTATGAGTGAGGAGGTTGTGAAAGAAATAAGAGGAATTTATAGTAGGTGTGTTGTAGGTTGTATCCCTTCATTTGATGGATAATAATAAAGGAAGGACCTGGCAATTTCTCCGGTGGATGTATCCCACACTGGGTGAACCACGTATATCTGTGTCTCTATTGTATTGTGTATATTTTATGTTTTATTTTTTCATTTGTTTTATTTTATTTCTCTATGATCATGTTTATCTAACAACTAGTATCAGAGCGAAAGGTAACTTGCAGGAAAACAAGGTTCCTAGTTCGAGTGGGAGCAATGGTGGAAGATGGAAAGTTTAAGGTCAAGAAATTTAACGACCAAAACTACCAGTTATGGAATATGCAGATGGAAAATTATTTATATCAGAAGGATCTATTCCTACCATTGGGTGGAATAGCAAAGAAGCTGACATCCATGAAGGATGAGGAATGGGAGGTTCTTGACAGAAAGGCACTAGGAACGATATGGTTGAGCCTGGTAGCATTAATGGCTTTCAATATTTCAAAAGAAAAGACAACGAAGGATTTTATGGATGCATTGGATAAACTGTATGAAAAACCCTCGGCGTCCAATAAGGTATTTCTAATGAAGAGATTATTTAATATGAAGATGTCAAAAGGTGGGTCTATTGCAGATCATTTAAATGAATTTAATATGGTTATTAATGAACTAAGTTATGTAAAAGTGGACTTTGATTATGAGGTAAGGTATCTTCTAATCCTGTGCTCATTGCCAGAAAGTTGGAATGGCTTGGTCATGGCTATAAGTAACTCTGTCTCTGGTTCAAACACTCTAAAATTTGATGATTTTGTTGGTGTTATCCTTAGCGAGGAAATGCGACAGAAAAGAACAAGTGAGACATCAAGTAATGTGTTAAACATGGAGAACAGGGGAAGACAAAAGGATAGAGGCAAGGGCTCAGGGAACTGCAGGAATTATAGGAAGGGAAAATCCAAATCTAGACTTGGAAATAAAGAGTGTTGGAATTGTGGAAAGAAAGAGCATCTGAAGAAAGATTGCAGATCTCCAAAGAAAAAAAGAGATGGACAGCAAGAAAAATAAATCAGGAAGCAAATTTAACAGGTGATGTGTTACAAGATGCTTTGATTCTTTCTATAGAAAATATTTTTAAGTCTTGGGTAGTAGATTCAGGGGCTTCATTTCATGCCACACCCCACAGGAAACATTTTCTAGATTATGTTCAAGGTGATTTTGGACAGGTTCATTTGGGTGATGATGCACCATGCAAAATTGTTGGAATGGGAAAGGTAAAAATAAAGCAAAGGAATGGAAACCAATGGTTGTTGAAAGAGGTAATACATGTTTTATATCTAAGTAAAAATCTAATTTCAACAGGGTAGTTGGAAAGTGAAGGTTGTATATCCATATTTATAAATAAGGTGAGGAAGGTCACCAAAGGATCATTGGTGATAGAAAAAGGAGAGAAGGTAGGTACATTGTATTTATGTATTGGTAATACTGACTCTTCTATATATTTAGCTTCTATAGAAGTGGATACAACACTATGGCATCATAGACTTGGACACATGAGTGAGAAGGGAATGTATATATTTCAAAAAATAAATTTGGTGCTAGATCTTAAACAAATTGATTTGGATTTATGTGAGCATTGTGTTTATGGAAAACATAAGAGAGTGAAATTTCTTGGAGTCGAAAAAGAAAAGAAGAGTGAAATGTTAGAGCTTGTGCATACATATGTATGGGGACCAACTCAGGTATCATCTCTTGGTGTCTCTCATTATTATGTTACTTTTATTGATGATGCAACTAGAAAAACTTGGGTTTATTGCCTTCAACAAAAATATGATGTTTTTGATACTTTGAAGAAATGGAAATATTTGGTTGAGAATGAGACAGGAAAAAGGCTGAAGTGTCTCAGATCAGACAATGGATATGAATATTGCAACAAGGATTTTGATTATTACTATTCATAACATGGGATTCATAGAGAGAAGAAAGTTCCAGGAACACCACAAGAAAATAGTGTGTCAGAAAGGATGAATAGGACAATCATGGAGCATGCAAGGAGTATGAGATTGTATGTTGGTTTTCCCTTACAGTTCTGGGCAGGTGTTGTAGATATTGTTGTTTACTTAATAAACAGAGAACCTTCAAGCTCTTTCAATGGTATAATTCTAGAGGAGGCATGGATAGGTAAAAAGGTAAACTATTCCTTTTTGAAGACTTTCCATTGTGAAGCATTTATCCATATTGATAAAGAAAATAGAACAAATCTTGAGGAAAAATCCAAGAAGTGTACCTTTATTGGATACGTTGTTAATGATTTTTGTTATCTATTATGGGATTATAAAAATTACAAAATCATTAGGAGTATAGATGTCATATTTAATGACAAGGTCATGTACAAAGATCAATTGCGGGGAAAGAAACAGGAAAAAGAAAAACCATAATACACAGTGCTTGATGAGATCACTGAAAAAGAATTTCCAAAGATACCAGAAAATCAAAATGTACAAAAACAAGAGCAACATGTACCTCAAACTCCAGCAAGTGTTGTTATAATATCTAGTAGGTTAAGTAGACCCCCTAAATGATACTCTCCTTCATTGTATTATTTATTGTTGACTGATTCTGGTGAATCAGAATGTTATGAAGAGGCAATGCAAGTAGACACTAAAAAGAAGTGGGAGCAAGGAATGAAAGAGGAAATGGATTCCCTAGTAAATAACCAGAATTGGGATTTGGTTCAGTTGCCTGCAGGAAAAAGAGAATTACAGAATAAATGGGTTTACAAGTTGAAGGAAGAAGATGGAGGCAACAAGTCGTATAAGGATAGACTTGTTTTAAAGGGGTTTGCACAAAATAAAGGTATATATTTTGATGAAATATTTTATCTTGTTGTTAAAATGACTTCAATTAGGACTATTTTAAGTCTTGTGGCAGTAGAAGATTTACATATTGAACAATTAGATGTAAAAGTATCTTTTCTCCATGGGGATTTGGAGGAAGAGATTTATATGCAACAACCACAAAGGTATGAGGTCAAAGGGAAGGAAAATTTGGTATGCGGGTTGAAGAAGAGCGTGTATGGCCTAAAGAAAGCTCCAAGGCAATGGTATTTGAAGTTAGATAGGTTTATGACAGAACAAGGTTATAGTATATGTCATTCTGATCACTATGTTTATTTTAAAAAGATAGAAAACGGAAGCTATATTATCTTGCTATTGTATGTAGATGACATGCTTGTTACAAGGTCTAATATCAAGGATATAAATGTGCTCAAGAAGAAATTAGCTAATTCATTTGCGAAGAAGGATTTGGGTGCCACAAAGAAAATCCTTGGTATGAGAATAACCAGAGACAGGAAAAATCGCAAATTGACATTGTCTCAAGGTGAGTACATAGAGAAGGTGTTGGAGAGGTTTAAAATGCAGAATGAAAAACCAGTCAGTACACCTTTGATCATCCATTTCAAATTAACTAAGGAAATGTGTCCCAAGACATGGGAGGAGATAGAATACATGTCTAGGGTCCCTTATTCATCAACAGTTGGCATCTTAATGTATGCGATGGTTTGCACAAGACCAGATATTGCACATGCAGTAGGAGTTGTGAGAAGGTATATGAACAATATAGGTAAAGAACATTGGGAGGTAGTAAAGTGGATTCTCAAGTATTTGAGAGGTATTGCAACTCATGCATTATTTTTTGGAGGTTCAGACACTATTCTACATGGATATGTTGATTCAGATATGGCAGGTCATAAAGATAGCAGGAGGAGCACCACAGGGTATGTTTTTACTATAGGTTGTGTTATCACTCCAAGGAACTCCTTAGGGTTGTAGACTAAGGATGCTTGGTAACTTAAAAATAATGTGTAGGTTTGCTTGGAACAATGGGATCACTTCAATTATTCATGTAATAGACAACTCATCATATAATCAAATGAAACAGTGCTTTCAGAAAACAATAATCAGATCAAATAATTTTGAAGGAGAGGATGAAGAACATTATTCTTGATTGCCAAATACAACTGGGTGTAGGGCTTAATACAGGATAGAAATAAATCTATCACTTCAAGTCTATGATCTCAATAAAGAGATGACAGTATTTACAAGCTAAGATAAACTGAAATAAAGTACAGAAAAGGAAGCATGGATATTTCTGATATTGAAAACGAAAGGAGACTGTAATTTTATTATGCAATAAGAGTCTATACAGTAGCACAAAAATGTATTCCTAGTTTGAACCCTCGTCTCTTAGAAAAGATAGGAATTTATAGCCTTTTACAATCAGTTTTTAAGATCCTGAAAACTTGGATCTGTATCTAAAAATAGAAAATCAAATTAATTAAGGCAATCAGCAACAAAGACTAGTTGCTAGCATCCGAACTGTCTTCTATATCAAAATTTGATTTATGTACTTTATCAGCTTCTAGAATCTGTTGTGTCATGAAAAAGGTAAAGGCACCTATCTTCTGTAGCTATATTTCTTCAATTACTCATAGTCAAAACTTTAGGAGACCAATTTAGCATTTGGTTTTCAAAATCTCCACGAATCTCTGATGCTGATTATTTTCTAACTAAGTGGTTAATCCTTTGATGCTCTGGAACTTCTTTAAATACTTTAAAAATTGCCATGTTCCATCTTTAGCTTTCAAAAATTCTTTTTGTGCTTTCACCAGCTAACTCGCCTTATGATTCACTGGTTAGCTGGTGAAAGATCTGCCTTTCACCAGCTAACTGGTTGTAACTTTACCCTTTGCACTCGTGAAATCTCTATTTCGGCCAAAAAGAAACTTTCACCTCCAAAACTGTTGTTTTGTCAAAAACTTAGCGTGTCTCTACTTTATCTCCTTGCATATTCACAACAACTTGGGCTAGCACTTGCAGATCTAGGTGTGACTTCTGTTTCTGCTTCAATTTTCTGATCTTCCTCTTAAGGCATTTTGCTAACCACCATAGACTGTTATAATCTTTGGTGATTTTCTTCTTTCTCTTTTTGTCCTTGACACTTTCATGAGCCAACTTCTCAAATGCTACATTTGTCTCTGTGAAATTATCAGACAGAGTTTTGTATCTCTCCTTGATTACTCTTTCCAAAACCTCTTGTTGAGCAATCACTTCTTTTAGTTGTTTAATTTTCTGTGATTTCTTTGACCTTTTGCTCTTTGATGTTTCACCTTCATCAGTGGGAGTAAAATTATCACAATCCTGTGCAAATTCCATGGAGTGTTCAAGGCTTTTAATGGCTGGGCTTTCATCTTCTTTCTCTGGATCTGTTTCTGAGTCTGTGTATGGTAGATTTAAAATATTTGTTTTCTTTTCTGTAGGCTGCTCTGTAGTAGTTTCAAAATCTAACTTTTTATTTGACCTATGAGACTTTATGCCAGAAATCCTATCTTTTGGTGGTCCTGGAAGAGTTCTCCTCTTCCTCGACTGCTCTGAGGAGTTAATTGCCTTTTTCTAGCTCTCTTCTGCTCATTCATGGGCTGAGTTTGGGTTTCAAAGCCTTCCCAAAAAAGACAATGTTGCCAAGTCCTTCCTCTTTGTCTTAGCTCCTCCGTGATTATCAATTTGATTAGGCTGAAATGACAAAGAGTGTTTTTCATACTTAAAGGTTTAGCCCTAATCTTTTTACATACTTTTGTTAGGCTTTTATGCAAGAAGAAAGGTAAATTTAGGAGAGTTTTCCCTGTAAAATGGTCTAAGAGCTTGAAATGGTATAGCATCAGCTTGTCATACCTGCCTTCTGAGGCTATATAGAGTTGGATGCCCTTGAAAAAGTCCTGCCATTCATCCTCCAAATGAGAAACTAGCATGCTTTTCTTCCATGCAACATTTTTGAATTCTTCCTTAAGATATGCTCTGAAATTGAGATTCTTGGTTGCTGTCGTTTTGAACCAACTCTGGCCTGATCTAGGTAAGCTGGTTCTTGTAGAAATGGTGGCTTCATCAACTATGATTTCTAAAGACCCGACACAAGATTTATTTCCATCATATGATTTAGCAAACACTTCAGTTGTTGTTTGGTGACAGTCGTTCTGTAACTTCTCAACATATCCCATGCAGCCTGCGTCTAAGAAGTATTTTTGTACCTCTAGATGTGCTTGTAAAAAGGACAGACTATCTAATTCTTTCCTTAACAATGAACCACTTCGTTTCCTTTCCATCTACAACTCAAACCCCATAAAATTTTGCAAACAAAATCACTGTAATTTTTTGTTTGAGCCAAGGTTTGGCACTGGTGAAAACACGCAGCGTTGTCTTTCAAAAATGAAACCATAACATATGCTTGTGGATGATGCACGTTGGGGATATGAAGTGTCGATTTGATGTCACCAGCTAAGTAGTACCTCTCCTTTACCTGTGATGATGGATTTGAATTCGTCATCTCCAGCGCCATTATCTCGTGAAGCATGCATTCCCGAACACGATCCACTTTGATATCTGATTTAGACATGCAAACAAAATATTCATCATTATCCGCTTTCACCAGTGCCTTATAATGATTACATGACGTGTGTTGAGCATGTCATCCTTTGATTTTTTAAAACGTGGAGGGAACACACGTGTTCTGCACTTTCACTAGCTAACGGTCTGTGGGAAAGTACTCCTTAACTGTTGAAAATCACTCCTTTCACCATCTAGTCCTCAAACTTGAAACACATGTTAGCTTTTGAAAGCCTTTTCATGAAATTTTAAAGAAAATACCTTTATGGATCGAGTTATTTCTAAGATATGAATTAAAAACCTAAGTTTTGCCACTAGAAGAACTTAAAACAAATTGGAGAAAACTACCAATAACCATGCTATCAATCCCAAAATGAAACCATAGTGACTGAYTCATTTTGGGAGMTAACATTTGGCTCCAAYTGGGATGGACACCTCCCTRTGAGGTGACCAAGAACCTAGCTAGACTCAGTAGCCTTTATTACAAATTTAAAAATTTGAAAAATAGTTTTTCTTAGTACCATTGGGCATGGAGTTATTCAAGTGATAAAAACAAAGAAAACAGAACTGAAAAGAATATGTACAAGTAAAGCAGGGCTTTAAGAAAATCCTTATGAAAAATAGGTCTTTATAAAACGCTCGTTGAACGGACCACCAGCTACTTCCTCGCCTGCAAGATTTTGGAGAACAAAGGTATTGTTCTGATGAACTATTGTTATGACAAAAGGACCTGTCCAGAGAGAATCAAATTTGCCATGTTTCCCCTTCTCTTGCCTTGCCGCATCCCATTTTAAGACTATTTCCCCTGTTTTGAAGATATTTGGTTTGACTTTCTTGTCGAAGATCTCCTTCATTTTTCCTTGGTATAATTCTGTCTTTTCCAAAAGCTTCTCTCTATCTTGTTGCAACTCTACCAAATTATGGATTCTCCGAGTTAAATCACTTGGTTCAGAATCAGTTTCTTGTAAAAACTTTGCAACTGGCAATGCAATTTGAATAGGAAATATGGCTTCAGTACCATATACCAACTTGAAAGGAGATGTACCAATTGACTTTTTACTTGTAACCCTGTCAGCCCACAAAACAAATTTCAGCTTGGAATCCCAACCTCTAGTATTTTGTTCAAGCAACTTCTTTATAATTCTGACTAAACTCTTATTTGATGACTCAACTAAGCCATTTCATTGTGGATAGTAAGCAATGGAATGTACTAGCTGAATTCCCAGCTCTTCACATAATTTTACCAAGTGCTTATCCTTGAATGCAACAACGTTATCAGTGACTATTCTCTTAGGGCAACCAAATCTGGTGAATATGTTTTCTTGCAGAAAATTTATGATGACAGTATGATTGGAATTCCTGGTAGGAATATCCTCAATCCACTTTGTAAAATAATCGGTGGCAACAAGGATCCACCTGTGCTAAATACTAGAAGGCGGGTGAATCTCACCTATGAAATCCAGACCCCATTACTGGAAGGGACCTGTGACCACTATAGGTCTGAGGGGAAGAGACTTCAGTTGTTGTTTGCCCTCAAATATTTGGCACTTGTCACATGTTCTCACAAACTCACACACATCTGAAAATAAGGATGGCCAATAATAACCAGATCTTAAGATTTTATGTGCGGTGGTCTTCCAATAGTGATGTCCTCCACATTCACTATTATGGAACTCAATCATGACCTTAGCTGCTTATTCTTGGTTTATGCACCTCAATAACAAACCTATTGGATTTTTCCAGAACAATAAGTTGCCATTGATGTAGAAATTCATGGCTTTGAGCTTTAAATCCCTTCCTTGTGTTTTTGTCAAATCTGAAGGGACTGATAAAGTTTACAAAAAATTAATAATATGACTGTACCATTTGCAATTTTCTAGGTGAGCTGAGACCTGCATTTCCTCACCTCCTTTATCCTCTGAAGACTGAACATTATCTGCATTAACACTTACCAAATTTATTTCGAGAAGGTTACAATTTTCTTCTGCCAGAAGTTTGGCAAGGCCCTGACCCTTCACAAGTTTTGCTAGTTTAATTTCAACATCAAATTCAATTAACTTTGATATCCACTTACTCCTTTTTCCATCTATGTCGGGTTGTATAAGCACATCTTTAATTGAACTAGAGGGTACGTAAGCTATTACCTTGGCTTGAAGGATGTAAACTCTGAAAGCTTTTAATGACTTGATAAGTGCATATGTTTGTTTCTCCAGTAATTCATACTTTACCTCTGCATCCCTCAAGACTTTACTGAAGAAGGCAGCCGGTTTCTCATGATCATCATCATTTTTCTGCAAGAGCACTGCTGCAATTGTATCTTTCGAAGAAAATCAAAAGATATAAAATTCCTTGACGAAGTCGGGGCTGATCAAAACAGGGGCTGTCATAATGGCTTCCTTGATAGCATTGAATGATTGTTTGGCTTCTTCAGTCCATTTCACCTCAGATTTCTTTCTTAACATAGAAGTAATATGCTTTGTGAGTTCTGCAAAGTTTACTATAAACCTCCTGATAAAGTTTATAGTCCCAAGGAAAGACTAAATGTCCTTCTTTGATCTAGGAAGAGACAGATTTTTAATTGCTTCTACTCCTTTTGGGTCGATTTTCACCCCATCAGCTGAAAAAATATGTCCAAGTAATTTCCCTTCCTTAAGTGTGAAATTTTATTTTTTTGGATTAAGAGAAATGTCATACCTTCAACATTTTAGGAATGTCCTTTTTAAGTGCGGCAAATGAAGTTCATGGCTGCTCGAAAAAATAGTGATATGCTCAAGATATATCAGGACAAATTTATCTTTCTCTCCAACGAAAGCAATGTCCATCGCCCTTTGGAATGTCGCTCCTGCATTAATCAATCCAAAGGGCATATTTTCATACATAAGCGTACCCCATGGAGTAGTAAAAGCAGTCTTTCCTTTATCGTCCGGATGGACAGCAATCTGGTTGTATCCAGAAAACCCGTCAATAAAAGACATCACCTTTGATCTTGACACCTTCTGCAAAATATGTTCCATTTTGGGCAGAGGGCAATTGTCCTTCCTAGAGCACTTATTCAAATTTCTAAATTCGATGCAGAGTCTGATCTCTCCATTCTTCTTTCTGACCAGTATGAGATTTGCAATCCATTCTGAATATCTGAGAGGTATGATGATGCAGACATCCAATAGTTTTTTTATTTCCCTTTCCATTGTAGGAAGCAACAAAGGATTAAAGGATCTAAGTTTCTGCCTAAATGGTTTGGTATCTTTGTTCAAGGGAATCTTATGCTGAATTACCTCTGTGTCAAAAGTCTTCAAGTCATCATATTGCCAAGCAAATATGTCAGCAAACTCCTTTAGCAATTCTCCATAATCAACCCTTTGTTTTTCATTCAAATGTGAAGCTAAGTTGACATATTTAGGATCTTATTCACTGGCTACATTATACTGCAAAACTTCTGAATCTTTTTCCCCATTTTCCAATCTGATAGCCACATCATTATTATCAAAAAGCTAATCCAAAGGGACCAAACCTTTAGGAATTATGTTGGTAGACAGCTGGACTATTTCATGTGCTGCGATTTTGATTTTGAATTTTGGCTTCTCAATTTCATCGTCATGTTCATTCTCCTGATCGATTTGCAAATCTGCAAACTTATCTATCACTGCAAGAAATCTAGTGAGTTCATCATCGTCTTCGAAAACCTTCCAAAATTTTACATTATCAAGGAGGGATGGCCTATATTTAACTTGAATTTCGTAATTGAATCTATGAGGAAGAGGAGGTATGAAAGCACAAGCCGACACAGCTAAGGAATCAGCCAATTCATTCATTGCTCTGGGTACATATGAAATTTTAAAATTTGCAAAAGTATGAATTGCCCTCAAAACTTCATTTCTTTATGCTTTCAGCCTGACATGTTTTGCTTGAAAGTACTTATTCACCTGCCGAATGATTAGATCTTCATCTCTGAATACCTGCAATCTTTTAATCTCCATCTCTTTAGCTGCATTTAGCCCCAGAAGTAGTGCCTCATACTCAACAATATTATTAGTCACTTTAAAATCAAGTTTAAAGGACAAATGAGAAGTTTTCTTAGAAGGGGAAATCAATACCACCCCTACTCCTGCTGATTCTTTGGTACAAGCACCATCAAAGAACATGGTCCAAAGATCATCCTCTACTACTTCTGTGGACTGAACTACAGGCTTTCTGAGTAGCAATGCATCTGGTAATGAATCATCAATTTGCAAAATACAAGATCCCATACTTGTGTTGACAGAATAGATAGGATGATTGGATGGATTTTGTTCGTCACTGATTACATATGCCAACTATGATTCCCTGTATAACCTTCTGTTTACCCTTCCAAAAATAGGGATAGTAGCGTAAGAGAGATCCATTTGAAGAGTGCCACCTAGCCTCTTCATCCACGATCTTGATAACAGACATCTGAATTTAGGTGGTATGTCTGCCACTACTATATCCATAACCATCGTCTTCATGGATGCTTGGGTTAAAGTCCTTGATCATTCTAAGGCATTTGACTTTTCGAGAGTTAAAAGAGAAAATATCATGGTAAGACTTGGTGATCTCTAGCCCAATCTCATCCATGACCGCCTTTGGCATTAAATTGTGAGAAGCACCGGAGTCCAACAAACAGTTATGTAATGTTTTCTCATGAATATTTAGAGAGATGTAAAAGGGAGGACAACTTTCATCTCTGTCTACTATCATTTGGCCCAGAGTAATGGTTGGATTTTCATCATATATGTTGAGAATATCAACGGAAGGGGATCTAGAGTTTTGAGGATATCCTTTTTGAACATTTCATTTTTCATTAACTCAACTAGAGGAATAGGAATTTTAATTTTTTGTATTTCAGCCTCAAAATTGAACGAATATGGGACTTTATCAGAGGCTTTATCAGAGACCTTTACCTCATTTAAAGGAGCTTTCTGATTTCTTTGTTGTTCAACAGGGGCCTAACTTTTTGGAGTTTGATGCTTGACAGGGGCAACAGTCTTCTTGGGAGGAGTTGATGCTTTCGCTTTTGAGGGATATGTTTGTTGATTCTCTGATGTCTGATCTTTTTTCTTAACAGGAGCTATGCTATTTTCGGGAGGGGCTAGTGCATTGTGTTGGGCAGTATCAGACTTAGATCGGAGATTATATCTATTCTTATCTTCTGTCGTAAAAATGCCATCATCAATAGGATTATCCTTTGTCTGTTCAGTCATCAATGCTTCTTCATAGTCGTGTTGTGTCAGATAAGATTTCCCTGTCTCTTCTCCAACACAATGAATATTATCTTCTCCATCTTCTTGATAATCACCTTCATCTTCATCCATCACAACATTTTGAAGAGGGGCCTTTATTCTATGATCTTCAGTAGGATTTTTTTCTCTTTTCAAAATCTGTGTTGGTTGATTATTTCTTCTGAAGTTGTTTGGATTTTGATTTGGGTTCTTGCCTGCATAATCATAAGTGCATCTTCCCTTCACAGAATGTTTATTTTCAATCTTTAGCTTAGATATCTCATAGGTTAGAGACTCTAGCATCTTAGCCATTTTATCAAACTTTGGGTCAACACTTGATGAAGAAGAAGCTTCATTCCTTGGCCTTCTCCTATCAGAATTTCCCTTTAGTTTTTCAGAGGCTAAAATATTTGATTCCACCTTAAGGGAAGCATCTTGCATCAGAGACAGTGTTGGTGACCTCCTTTCTCTCAAAAATAAACAGAAATCTGAGTCGAAAGCATCAGAATATGTGATCTTGGTAGAAGCATCTGAAGGTTTTATCTCTGTTGGTATTTTACTATACATCTGGTTAAACCTTTTAGTGAAATCAGAGACTGACTCACTATTTTGTTTCCTTAGATTACCAAATTCTGTGATATAGTAAACAAAATCTCTTCTATCACCCCAGTGTTTCAAGAAGGTCTCATCCAATTGCTCGATTCCATCTATGGAACCAGTAGGGAGTTCTTTGAACCATTTCCTAGCATGGCCATCTAAGCTTTGGACAAAAACTCATGTCTAAACATCTTCCTCTTCAATATTGAGGTCTTCAGCATAACTGTAGAAAGCCTCAATATGTTCTTTAGCAGACACATCGCCTTCACCTGTGAATTTGGGCATATACTTCTGATAGTCTCCTATTGGCATAGTTGATACTGGGTTTGGAAATATGAGTGGTGCATACCTAGCAGCTAAGATTTTTTGCATCTTAGTCAAAGGAGGTGGTGCAGCCATAACTATCAGGGGTGAGAAAGGTGATGGTTTCTTTTTCAAGTCTTCAACACTGGGGGAATGTGAAGGAGGTGAACCTTATGATGGGAAAGAGGTCTGATATGAGGCTCTGTAAAAATTTGCAAGCTATCCAGATAATTTTTCTTCACCTTTAGCAGACAGCTCTTGGAGAAGATGTTCAACATCAAGGAGGCTAGTATAAATGTTTAAATGATCTTCTTTTTTCTATGAATGAAAAGACTCAAGAGAAGAAGAACTATAATTTCTTTCTAAAGTATTGTATGCTTTTTCAATCAAATTTGAATCTGTCAATTTATCATCATTGCTATTTTCTTGTTGATACAAAGAAATTTGTTCTTCTACAGTGTTCACAACTGTTTTTTCATCAGTACTCTTTGAAAAGAATTCAAATTTTTCTGTAGTAGATTTTCTAGAACTAAAAAGAGGATTACCTTATGTATCTGATTTTGAGGCTTGAGCCTGAATTGTCTTTCCTTTCCTGAGAATTAGTTCTGGATTGGACACTGGTGTGATAGGTTATTCTTGAGGATTCGCCCTAGTACTGATCCTCTTAGGAGCCAGGATGAATTTGTGGAGTCGCCAGATAGATAATTACAACCAATTAAAATGTCTAATCTTTGTCTATCATTAGATTTGTTATCACTCCACACAAAGATAGACAAAGATTAGTCTTTCGTATCCCCGGCAACGGCGCCAATTTGTTATCACTCCAAGGAACTCCTTAGGGTTGTAGACTAAGGATGCTTGGTAACTTAAAAATAATGTGTAGGTTTGCTTGGAACAATGGGATCACTTCAATTATTCATGTAACAGACAACTCATCATGTAATCAAATGAAACAGTGCTTTCAGAAAACAATAATCAAATCAAGTAATTTTGAAGGAGAGGATGAAGAACACTAGTCTTGATTTCCAAATATAGTTGGGTGTAGGGATTAATACAAGATAGAAAGAAATCCTTCACTTCAAGTCTATGATCTCAATAAAGAGATGAAAGTCTTTACAAGCTAAGATAAACTGAAATAAAGTACAGAAAAGGAAGCATGGATATTTCTGATATTGAAAACGAAAGGAGACTGTAATTTTGTTATGCAATAAGAGTCTATACAGTAGCACAAAAATGTATTCCCAGTTTGAACCCTTGTCTCTTAGAAAAGATAGGCATTTATAGCCTTTTATAAACAATTTTTGAGATCCTGAAAACTTGGATCTGTATCTAAAAATAGAAAATCAAATTAACTAAGACAATCGGCAACAAAGACTAGTTTCTAGCATCTGAACTGTCTTCTATATCAAAATTTGACATCTGTACTTGATCAGCTTCTGGAATCTGTTGTGTCATGAAAAAGGTAAAGGCACCTGTCTTCTGTAGTTGGATTTCTTCAATTACTCATAGTCAAAACTTTAGGAGACCAATTTAGCATTTGGTTTTCAAAATCTCCACTAATCTCTGATGCTGAGTATTTTCTGACTAAGTGGTTAATCCTTTGATGCTCTGGAACTTCTTTAAATACTTTAAAAATCTCCCTGCTCCATCTTTAGCTTTCAAAAATTATTTTTGTGCTTTCACCAGCTAACTCGCCTTATGATTCACTGGTTAGTTGGTGAAAGCTCTGCCTTTCACCAACTAATTGGTTGTAAATTTACCCTTTGCACTAGTGAAAGCTCTGTTTCGGCCAAAAAGAAACTTTCACCTCCAAAATTGTTGTTTTGTCAAAAACTTAGCGTGTCTCTGCTTTATCTCCTTGCATATTCACAGCAACTTGGGCCAGCACTTGCAGATCTGGGTGTGACTTCTATTTCTGCTTCAATTTTCTGATCTTCCTCTTAAGGCATTTTGCTAACCACCATAGACTGTTATAATCTTTGGTGATTTTCTTCTTTCTCTTTTTGTCCTTGACACTTTCACGAGCCAACTTCTCAAATGTTGCATTTGTCTCTGCGAAATTATCATACAAAGTTTTGTATCTCTCCTTGATTACTCTTTCCAAAACCTCCTGTTGAGCAATCACTTCTTTTAGTTGTTTAATTTTCTGTGATTTCTTTGACCTTTTTCTCTTTGATGTTTCACCTTCATCAGTGGGAGTAAAATTCTCACAATCCTATGCGAATTCCATGGAGTGTTCAGGGCTTTTAATGGCTGGGATTTCATCTTCTTGCTCTAGCTCTGTTTCTGAGTCTGTGTATGGTAGATTTAAAATATTTGTTTTCTTTTCTGTAGACTGCTCTGTAGTAGTTTCAAAATCTAACTTTTTCTTTGACCTGTGAGACTTTATGCCAGAAATCCTATCTTCTAGTGGTCCTGGAAGAGTTCTCCTCTTCCTCGAGCTACTCTGAGGAGTTAATTGACTTTTTCCGGCTCTTCTGCTCATTCATGGGTTGAGTTTGGGTTTCAAAGCCTTCCCAAAAAAGAAAATGTTGCCAAGTCCTTCCTCTTTGTCTTAGCTCCTCCAGGATTATAAATTTGATTAGGCCGAAATGACAAAGAGTGTTTTTCATACTTAAAGGTTCATCCCTAATCTTTTTACAGACTTTAGTTAGGCTTTTATGCAAGAAGAAAGGTAAATTTAGGAGAATTTTCCCTGTAAAATGGTCTAAGAGATTGAAATGGTATAGCATCAGCTTGTCATACCTGCCTTATGAGGTTATATAGAGTTGGATTCCCTTGAACAAGTCCTGCCATTCATCCTCCAAATGAGAAATTGGCATGCTTTTCTTCCATGCAACATTTCTGAATTCTTCCTTAAGATATGCTCTGAAATTGAGATTCTTGGTTGCTGTCATTTTGAACCAACTCTGGCCTGATCTAGGTAAGTTGGTTGTTGTAGAAATGGCGACTTCATCAACTATGATTTCTAAAGACCCAACACAGGCTTTATTTCCATCATATGATTTAGCGAACACTTCAGCTGTTGTTTGGTGACAGTCGTTCTGTAACTTCTCAACATATCCCATGCAGCCTGCATCTAAGAAGTGTTTTTGTACCTCTGGATGTGCTTATAAAAAGCACAGACTGTCTAATTCTTTCCTTAACAATGAACCACTTCGTTTCCTTGCCATATGCAACTCGAACCCTAGACAATTTTGCAAACAAAATCACTGTAATTTGTTGTTTGAGCCAAGGTTTGGCACTGGTGAAAACTCTCGGCGTTGTATTTCAAAAATTAAACCATAACATATGCATGTGGATGATGCGCGTTGGGGATATGAAGTGTCGATTTGATGTCACCAGTTGAGTAGTACCTCTCCTTTACCTGTGATGATGGATTTGAATTCGTCATCTCCAGCACCATTATCTCGTGAAGCATGCATTCCAAAACACGATCCGCTTTGATATTCGATTTAGACATGCAAATAGAATCTTCATCATTATCCGCTTTCACCAGTGCCTTGTAATGATTACATGACGTGTGTTGAGCATGTCATCCTTTGATTTTTGAAAATGTGGAGGGAACACACGTGTTCTGCACTTTCACTAGATAACGGTCTGCGGGAAAGTACTCCTTAACTGTTGAAAAACGTCGCTTTCACCAACTAATCCTCAAACTTGAAACACACATTAGCTGTTGAAAGCCTTTTCATGAAATTTTAAAGAAAAGACCTTTATGGATCGAGTTGTTTCTAAGATATGAATTAAAAACCTAAGTTTTTCCACTAGAAGAACTTAAAACAAATTGGAGAAAACTACCAATAACCATGCTATCAATCCCAAAATGAAAACATAGTGACTGATTCATTTTGGGAGCTAACAGGTGGAACAACGGTAAGTTGAATTTCAAAACTACAAAAGGTTGTTGCACTTTAAACAATAGAATCAGATTATGTTGTTTCTATAGAGGCTTGTAAATAAATGATTTGGATACAAAGGTTTATGGAGGAATTGGGAAAGAAGCAAGAGAATAACAGGTTGTAGCGTGATAGTGAGAGTGTCTAATACCCTTGTTTCCCCCAGTTTGTGAATATAACTATAATTGGCCAAGAGACTATGGAGGAATAAATATGTGTGAATGTTTGATTTAATGAACCCTTGTATAAAATGGTCAATGTATGAATTTATGTTATTAATAGAATTTGAATATGTGTTTCACAACTACTGAAAGGGGGAAAGTTTGCCAATATAGACGATGGATGCTATGAGGGAGATGGTGAAGGGAAACCAAGCATGGTTGATATGACCCTCACTAGACGATTACACTGGGTGTAATTGCTCAACATTCCTATGACCCATAAATGAGTTACCATCCAGGATGGTAGTTGGAAGGCCATCCTCAAGAGTTAATGAGGAGATGGGGTAGGGTACCCATCTATAAGGCTTCCAAGCCTGACCACGAATGGGAATTCAAACCCATGCAACCTTTCTAAGGGAGGAAAGAAAGGAGGTAATTCAGGGATAGAGACAGATCCGTGAGATAACAGAGTAGAGAAAAACACTCTCCAGAGAAGAGCAGTAAGCATACTTCGACTCAGGAGTTGAGAGGAGAAAGTTGAGCAGTAAGCTCGATCTTGATGTAAGAATCCATGGGCAAGGTTTGGCTACAAGCTGATAAATGAGGTTGACAAGTGACTGAGGAAGTATTCATGTAGACCTCCTTTCTTGGAGAAGAGAAAATTAGACACCTAGTTCCTATGGGAGAAGGAGAGTAACCTTCGTCCCTGACTATTGTGGAGAAAAGAGAAAGAATCTCTCTCATAGAATCATGGTCTAGCTCAGGGTGCCCAGTGGTAAATATAGTACGAGTGGTTGTGCCTATGGTTGGGAGGAAACATGAACCCCTTTCAACAGTTGCTTCACTTTTTCCAGTTCTGATAAGTATTTTCATACTCTGTGTATTACATTGAATGTGATGATGAAATATCTGAGTTTATAATTTAGTGTCTCAGTATATGAACAGTTATTAGAAAATATATGTGATTTCTGTAGACTTTTATATCTATATGATCTTTCAATTTATCTCAATTTTGCTGCTAGATAGTCATAAGATATGAATCCACGGGAGAGGGGGGTTATGATCGATTGAAACGCCTAACCCCTGCCAACCCTATGAAGTTTACCTTATCAGGTATGTTAAGTCTGAATTATGTGGGAAAAGGGAAATTTTTCCTTAGATTATTCACCCATCTAACCGAGGCCTCATGCCTAGGTCCTTAACCCAATTATTGCTAAAGGAGTAGCGCTTAGTTCCTAGAACATCCAAGGTATCCATGTGATCGAGGTATGGGAACCATGCGCTAGTCCAAAAAGGACTAACTCTTTTATCTTCAAGACTTCGGAACTTGTGACTCCACAATCCTCAAAATTAGTTGAAGGCTAAAGTCACGGCTCAATGAGGGTCATCGATCTGGGGGGGTCCAAGGTAGATCTCTCTCAACTGTTAGATCGAATGTAGGAAGGGAAGTGTTAAGCACTTCGATGAAGTGATACTTTGGGAGAATAGGAATGATCTAGCACCAAATCTCCCAAATTCCAGAGTTGAGGAGTTAATCTAGACCGTTCAACTAGAGGGACACATGTCCACAGATCAATAGTTATCCGGAAGTTCGGGCATTCAGCGATGTATAAATGCACGGGTTTCCCCCAAATCTCTATGAGCCAAAGTAAATCCCATCCATAGATGTTAGTACACATGGTGACATATCTGGCGTGGTTCGAAGGTAAATCCGGGAGACACACTCACCAAAATCCCAAATGTCAAACTGTCGAAGTAACATGGATCGTCAATTCTCAGATCCTTTCGAGTCATTGATCTAAGGGACCCACCTTTTACTACCCAACTAACCGGGAATGTGTCATGGAGCGACACGTGGCCCCTACTCGTTCCTCGTCAAGTGTGGACTATTGGATGAGGGGGTACATGGTAAGTGATCCCATAGTCTGAAGATTATGTACTTCGGAGGAAACTGGCCAAGAGTTTATGAAGTATGAACTCGCCGAAGTCACGAGTGATGAAGTGGATCTTGATCATTGATCAAAAGGGACACATGGTGCAAGATCCCGTAGTCTGGAGACTTAGCTCTTCGAGGGAATTGCATCGAGAGGATTTGGTAAGCTCCAAATCTGAAGCTATGAAGTAATCAGAACTGTAGATCTATGGATCTTCATGGGATCTTACTGACCATTGGACTAAAGGACTAAGTATTTATCAATCTATGATGACATGGCTCATTGACATCATCCCGGGTGATGTGGACCCATTCTACGCGTTCCATGTGTCACCCAGTTTTGGACAATTCACATGCCCATTGTGCCTATTAGAGCATGACACGTGTCACCTCCTATCAAGGACACGTGTCACCCCTTGACCCTCATCGCATTTTGTTTCCTAGTTCGTGCCTGCTTGGCCAATGTGGCTGATGACGTATATGAGACTCTGGGAGTATGGGTAACTTCGAGAGTTCGGGAATTTTGGGGCATGTTATAATTTAGGAACGACTAACACAAATCGTCGAACACTGACCGTCGAAAGGCCAAGGCCATGTGGCAAGATATCGAGATTTTGGGATTTTGGGCATAGTGTGGAATAAGGAATGCTCGACGAGAATCACCGAAATGCCAAAAATGTAAGACGAATACCGTCGCTTCCCGACGATTGAACGTCGAAGAGCTAGAGGCACATGGCGAAATTTTGGGACTTCATGGATTTGGAAAAATGTATGATGCATGTATATCACCGAAGCCCCTCCTTATCCATAGGATCTCGACGGAGGACGTGGACTGTTGATTTCCTCCGATGTTCGGGGATCTAGGAATTTTTCAACACTTTTGGGAACTCCAGAAGTTCGGGAATTTCCGAAGTGTCGAAACCTTGCTAACACAGGCTCTTAGCTCCCAGTTTTCATCCCAAGGTCACGAGGAGGACCTTGCTAGCTAGTTTAATCACTTAGTGAGAGATGTAAGCTTCGAGGAAGTTGTTTAAGAGGGTTTTTATTAAGTAGTGGACCGAAAATGAACCAAGGAAAGCGAAAACTTGATGCCCCACCCCTAGAAAGGCTATTTAGGGGTTTGGTGTGTTACAAATTGGTATCAGAGCATGCCAATAGCACTTGTCCTTCTTGGGCTCATGCATGAGTCGCATAAAAATGTTATTAGAAAACTTATGGGTAACTCCCTACCTTACCCCTTCTATTGTGAATAGATGTTTTATATGTTTGCACTATCGGTTGCTAATGTTTCCAAATAAAGAACTGACTTAAGCTTGCAATGATATGTGTTGTTCATGAATTGGTAGATTAGTAACTAACATAAAAAAAAATTATCTGCATTCAAGAAGTCAGTGAACAATGAGATAACTACAACGTAAAAGATGGTGACACATCATGAGTTGGGGGAAAGCCCCCACAATAGAGAGGAAGAATCTGATGAAAGGAGGGTGGTGGAAACCCCTCCAAATTTGGTCGAAATTGTAAGAAGCCTCATGGAACAATTAAAGAGTTATAAGGATGACAATGAAAGGTTGATCAAGGATCAGGAAAAGAAGACAGAAATCAATGCAGTCCTACTAAAAATTCTATCAGATATACAAAGACAACTGCAACATGGCCCAACTGCCAGTTATGTGGATAGGCATCATACTAAGAAAACGCCAATTCCACCTGACATACAGAAGCATGGTCCTGAAAGTGGAAACACCACAAGGATAAACTCAAAGAAGGCCCAACATGGAGCCAAGAGATATTCAATGGAATATTCCTCTAGTGAGGACACTCACAACTCTAAGTAATTTTCTAGTGGAAAAACTAGTTCCCATTCTTAGACAAGAGGAAAGAAGAGGAAACATTCCAAGAGTCATGACCCTGAATAATTCAAGAAATCCAAACCACCCACCTTCTATGGAGAGATTAAGAAGGGTGAAGAAGCATAAGTTTAGCTCCTCATCTTGAAGAAGTACTTCAACATCCATGACTACTTTGAAAACTTAAAGGATAAGATATCCATTTTCAACCTAAATGGGAAAGCCTCCATTTGGTGGGAAGACCTTAGGAATGTGAAAGGAGCCCATGAGAAGGACTTTTCATGGAAACAATTTGAGAAATACTTCAAGAAGAAGTACCTGTCAGAAAAGTACTTTGATGGAAAGACAAACAAATTCTATGAACTCAAGCTGGGACAACTCACCATAGATGAGTATATCAACAAATTTTTCAAGATGATGAGGTATGTACCTTACATAAAATATGAAAAGGTAAAGATGCAATGATTTATCAGTGGCTTGCCTCAGTCCTACTGAGATAGAATTGAATTTGATGATCCAAATACCTTAGACGATACTATTCAAAAGGCAAGGTATTGTTATGAACAATTCAAGAGTAAGACAGAACCCCATGAACACTAGAAGAATAAAAACAATTTGGGATTCAATAAGAAGGGGTTTAAACCCTCGAAATTCAAGAACCATGGTAAGATCTCTAGGATGAGCCTTCCTTCCAGAAGCATGTATCAACAAAATTTTCCATCCCATAGTGGAAATAAACCATTTAGAGAAAATCCAAGTAAGATTGATAACACGAAGAGAGAAACCTTGAAATGTTGGGGTTGTGGAGAGGAACATCCATTGAGGGATTGTACACATAGGAAACTGTACCTTGGGAGGGTATACAACATCCAAGAGGCTACCATAGTCAATGGTGTGGCTAGGAGCCTGCCACAAATTTATGCAACCTTGGATAATAGACAAGTTGACCACCAAGCTTCAGTGGTGGAAATGGAAGGTACAATTGGCAACCATCTTGATTCTATTATAATTGACCCTGGTTCTAATTTAAGTTATGTTTCCCCTCAAACTGTTCATAAATGTAAATTGCAACAAGTTAATCATGTTAAATCATGGTCGGTACAACTAGCCACTAGAACCAAAAGAAAATTAACAGAGGTCATACCATCATGCCAATTGGTCATGAGTGGGTTACCTACCCAACAATACCTAAACACACTTCCTCTAGGATCTTATGACCTGTTGATTGGCATGGACTAGTTGGCTGCCCACAAAACCAAGTTGGATTGTTACAGTAAAACTTTGGAGTGTGAAAATGAAGAAGGAAGGAGGGTAACCCTACAAGGGATTCAAAATCTTGCCTCAGTGAGACAAATACCAGCCCTCCAAGTGAAGAAGTATTGCAGAAAGGGATGTCCCTTGTATGCAATACAAGTAATGAACTATGTTGAGAATGACAAACCCAGCCTAGAGAACCATCCCATATCAATAGAATATAAATATGTATTCCTAGAAGAGGTACCAAGTCTACCTCCAAGAAGGGATATTGATTTTTCAATAGAACTTGTACTAGGAGCAATGCCAATGTCTAGAAAACCCTATAGAATGAGTACACCAGAGCTAGTTGAGCTCAAAATCCAGCTGAAGGAGATGTGGGACAAAGGCTACATATGGCCTAGTGTGTCTCCATGGGGAGCACCAGCCTTTTTTGTGAAAAACAAATATGGCACGCTTAGATTGTGCATAGATTATAGACATCTCAATAAGATGACCATCAAGAATAAGTATCCCTTGCCAAAGATGGATGACTTGTTTGACCAATTAAGGGGTGCTACCATATTCTCCAATATTGACTTGAGGTCTAGATACCATCAGGTCCGAATTGAATATCAATATATCCACAAGACAACCTTTAGGACAAGGACCTCAGTGATGATTTTAGGGGC
>JZKD02S1268260.1:116809-133453 GCA_000966675.3 Picea glauca
CTTAAAAATAGCCAAAATTTTATAAAACCTATATAAAATCCTTAGAAATTTGAATATTTTTACAAAAATATCGCCAGTCATTTATAGTTGGCATATGAAGGATTAGTAAGATTCGCCTAGGTTTCTACATTTTAAAATAAATTTCCATCCTTAAAATCATCCCTTGACAAGGTATGGTCACTATGAATTTGTGGTGGTGTCATTTGGGCTTACCAATTCACCAGCCACTTTTATGTTCTTAATGAATAATGTATTCAGAAATTTATTGGATAGGTTTGTATTGGTTTTCATTGATGATATCCTAATCTATTCCAAGAATAGAGAAGAACATGAAGAACATCTCAAGCTAGTACTCCCGGTACTAAGAGAGCATCAACTCTATGTCAAGCTTAGTAAGTGATTTTTTTCAGAAACATGTCCACTACCTAGGCCATGTTATTTCTGAGGAAGGAGTGGAAGTTGACCCTGAAAATATTAAAGCCATCATGGATTGGCCTACACCAAAGTATGTTTCTAATATCATATCCTTTATGGACCTGATAGGATACTATAGGATATTCATAAAAGGATTCTCCAAGATTGGTTTCCCAATCGCCTCCCTTCAGAAAAAGGGGGTTAAATTCATTTGGACATTAGAATGTGAGGAAAGATTTCAAGATATGAAATACCTTCTAACCAATGTGAATGTATTGAATTTTTAAGATCCAAACAAAGACTTCATTGTGTGTACATATGCCTACAAAGACGGGCTCGAAGGAGTCCTTATGCAAGAAGGACATGTGATTTTCTACAAATCCAGAAAATTGAATGAACATGAAGTCAATTATGTGACCCATGATATGGAATCATCTGCCATAGTACATCCTTTAAAGATGTGGAGGCATTACCTCCTAGGTAGGAGATTTGTACATATGACAAACCATAGCGGGTTGAGGTATTGTTTTGACCAATCAAAACTCAATGTGAGACAAGCTAGGTGGATGGCTCTCCTTAGTGAGTTTGATTTTGAAATCAAACATATCAAAGGAAAGGAGAATAGGGTGGTTGATGACCTTAGTAGAAGTATGAAAGTAGTTCACTTGGAAGTTGTAAGCACCATTGAATCAGACATCAAATAGAGGGTGAAAACTACATAAGAGACATATGCATTTTTCAATACCGTGACATCATACCTAAAGCAAGATCCCATAGGGATGAAGTATGAAGGTTATCAGATTCTTAATGAAGGCATGATTTTTTTTGTTTGTTAATTTGTGCGAGACCTGTTGGCTACGCAATTAACCTGTGGCTTGAGAGACCGCGACTCAGGGGCATCTAAGCCGTCAAAATCACTCGGGGATCGCACCCGGCCTGAGCCACACCAACCCTTAACATGGTTGGATTTTTTGTCCCCACAAGTTTCGAACCGGTGACTTTAACAACATGGAGTGGCTTAACAACACACTCTGTCACCAACTATCCTACACCTCGGGGACTTAATGAAGGCATGATAACCTACAAGAGTATATTTTATATTCCAAGTTGCGACGACTTGAAGAGGTTCATAATGGATGAACTACACAAAAGACCATATACTGGTCATATTAGTTATCAGAAAATGATCACGGCCACTAGGAAACTATTCTATTGGACTAGACTGAAAAAGGACATTGATGATTACTTAGCTAAGTGTTTATAATGTTAGCAATTCAAGGAAGAGCACCGACACCCAGCAGGGTTGTTACAGCCCCTACCAATTCTCGAATGGAAATGGGAAACCATCTCCATGGATTTCATCACAGGATTACCAAGATCAACCAAACAGAACGATGTCATCATGGTAGTTGTGAAAAAACTGAGAAAATATGCTCACCTCATACCTATCAAGTCAACTTGCAAGGAAATATATATTTCCAACATCTTCATGAAAGATATATTCAGACTGCCTGGCATGCCTAAGGAGATTATATCCGACAGAGATACAAAGTTTACTTCAAACTTTTGGAAATCTCTGTTTGCTAGTTTTGAAACAAAATTACTCTTTAGTACAACTTATCACCCTCAAACTGATGGGAAGACAGAGCAGGTAAAACAAGTATTAGAAGACATGCTAAGGATGCATGTAATGCATCAACCCAAGAAATGGGAAGACTACTTACCACTGGTATAATTTGCTTACAACAATGGCTATCAAGAGTCATTAAAAATGAGTCCTTTTGAATCCCTCTATGGAAGGAAATGCAACATTCCAAACAGCTAGAACAACCCAGTAGACATATTTACAGTAGGGCCAGATATGCTAAAGGAAATGGAACAACAAGTGATTCAGATCAAGCAAAATCTAAAGATAGCCCAAGATAGACAAAAGAGCTATGCAAACCTGAAAAGGACTTCTAGAGAGTTCAAAGAAGGGGATCATGTGTATCTCCGAGTTAGACCTAGGAGAAGCTCCTTGAGGATGGGAGCTTGTGCCAAGATTGCACCTCGGTATTGTGGACACTTTTAATTTTTGTATAGATTGGTACCAGTAGTCTATCGGCTAGCACTTCCTCCCACAGTGAAGGCTCATAATGTTTTCCATGTTTCTTTATTAAAGAAGTATGTACATGATTTTAATAATATTATTGACTGGTCTGTGATTTAGGTGGAACCCGAGGGAGAATTCCTGTCAGAACCCAATGCATAATAGACAGGAAGGAAACCCCACTCAAGAATAGAACCATTTCACATGTCAAGGTGCAATGGAAACACTTTGGCCTAGATGAGGCTACATGGGAAATGGGTGATGCCATGAGATAGGCATATCCATTTGTTTTTTACTTATGTACATACAGAGCACATCGACAGATAGAACATCGAGGATGATGCTCCTTTAAGGTGGAGGGGATTTCAATACCCATGTTTCCCCCAGTATGTAAATATAACTAAAACTAACCAAGAGACTATGGCAAACTAAATATGTGTGAATGTTTGATTTAATGAACCATTGTATAAAAGGGTCAATGTATGAATTTATGTTATTAATAGAATTTGAATATGTGTTGCACAGTTGTTGAAAGGGGGAAATTTTTCCAAGATAGACCATGGATGCTATGAGCGAGATGGTAAAGGGAAACCAAGTATGGTTGAGATGACCCTCACCAAACCAGTACCTACTAGGTGTAATTTCTCAATAGTCCTCTAACCCAGAAATGAATTACCAGTCAGGCTAGTAGTTGGAAGGCCATCCTAAAGAGTTAATGAGGATATGAGGTAGAGTACCCATCTGTAAGGCTTCTAGGCCTGACCAAGAATGGGGATTCAGACCCACACAACCTTGTTGAGGAAGGAAAGAAAGGAGGTAATTTGGGGATAGAGACAAATCTGTGAGATAACAAAGTAGAGAAAAACACTCTCCAGAGAATAGCAGTAAGCATACTTCAACTCGAGAGTTGAGAGGAGAAAGTTGAGAAATAAGCTCGATCTAGTTGTAAGAAGCCATGGGTAGGGTTTGGATACAAGATGATAAACAAGGCTGACTAGTAACTGAGGAAGTACTCATGCAGACCTCCTTGCTTGGAGTAGAGAAAACCAAACACCCAGTTCCTGTGGGAGAAGGAGAGTAACCTTTGTCCTTGACTATTGTGGAGCAAAGAGAAAGAATCTCTCTCAGAGAATCATGATCTAGCTCAGGGGTGGCCAGTGGTAAATCCAGTAGGAGTGGTTGTGCCTATGGTTGGGAGGAACATGAACCCCTTTCAGTAGTTGCTTCACATTTTCTAGTTCTGATAAGTATTTTCATACTCTGTGTATTATATTGAATGTGATGATAAAATATCTGAGTTTATGATTCAGTCTCTCAGTATATGAATAGTTATTAGAAAATATCTGTGATTTCTGTAGACTGTTATATCTATATGATCTTTCAATTTATCTCATTTTTGTTGCTAGATAGTCATAATATATGAATCCACAGGAGCGAGTGGGTATGATCCACTGAAATGCCTAAGCCCTGCCAACCCTATGAATTTTACCTTAGCGAGAATATTAAGTTTGAATTCTATGGGAGAAGGGCATTTTTCCCTTAGACTATTCACCCATCTGATCGAGGGCTCGTGCCTAGGTCCTTAACCCAATTATTGATAAATGAGTAGCACTTAGTTCCTAGAACTTCAAAAGTATCCATGTGATCGGGGTCTGGGAACCCTGCGCTATTCCAAAAGGGACTAACTCTTTCATCTTCGGGACTTCAGAACTTGTGACTCCACAATCCTCGAAAGTAGCTGAAGGCCGAAGTCACAGATCGATGAGGGTCATAGATATGGGGGGGTCCAAGGTATATCTCTCTCAATCATTAGATCGAATGTAGGAAGGGAAGCGTTAAGCACTTCGGTGAAGTGCTACTTTGGGAGAATAGGAATGGTCTAGCACCGAAGCTCCCGAATGACGGAGTTGTGGATTTAATATGGATCGTTGAATTGGAGGGACATGTGTCCACAGATCAATAGTTATCCAGGATTCTGGTCATTCGGCGATGTAGAAACGTGCGGGTTTCCCCCGAAGCTCTGTGAGTCGGAGTAAATCCTAGCTGTAGATGCTAGGTACATGTGGCGACAGATCTGGTGTGGTCTGGAGGGAAAGATGGGAGACACTCTCACTTAACTCTCGAATGCCAAATTACTGAAGTAACATGGACCGCCGATCCTCAGATCCTTCAGGATCCTTCCGAGCCGTCGATCTAAGGGACCTACCTTTGACTACCTGACTAACTAGGAATGCGTCGTGGAGCAACATGTGGACCCTAATCATTCCCCGTCAAGTGTGGATCATTGAACTAGGATCGTTGGATGAGGGGGTACATGGAAAGTGATCTCATAGTCCAGATATTATGTACTCTAGAGGAAACCAGCCAAGATTTTACAAAGTATGAACTCGCCAAAGTCATGAGTGCCGAAGTGGATCTCGACGGTTGATCTAAAGGGACATGTGGCTCAAGATCCTGTACTTCGGAGACTTAGATCTTCGGGGGAATTATGTTGAGGGGATTCGATAAGCTCCAAATTTGAAGCCGTGAAGTAATGAGAACCGTAGATCTATGGATCTGCATGGGATCTTGTTTACCGTTGGATCAAAGGACTCATAAGTTATCATTCTATGATGACGTGGCTCACTGATGCCATCCCAGGTGACGTGGACCCATTCTACGCATGCCACATGTCACCCAATTTTTGACAATTCACATACTCATTGTGCCTATTAGAGCATGCCACATGTCACCCCTTGACCCTCTCTGCATGTCGGTTCCTAGTTCATGCTCATCTAGCCAACGTGGTTGGTGATGTATACGAGACTCTAGGAGTATGGGTAACTTCGGGAGTTCAAGGATTTTGGGGCATGTTATAATTTAGCAATGACCAACACAAATCATCAAACACCTCTTGTCAAAGGGACAAGGTCACATGGAAATATATCGGGAGTTTTGGATTTTGTGCATAGTGTGGAATAAGGAATACTCGACGAGAATCTTTGAAATGCCGAAAATGTAAGACAAATACCGTTGCTTGCCAACAGTCGAATGTCAAAGGGCTAGGGGCACGTGGAGACATTTTAGGATTTTGAGGGTTTGGAAAAAGGTATGATGTGTGTAGATCACCGACGCCCCCTCCTTAACCATGGGATCTCTATGGAGGATGTGGACCGTTGATTTACTCCATTGTTCGACGATCTAGGAATTTGTCAACACTTTTGGGAATTCCCGAAGCCCAGGAACTTCTGAAGTGTCGAAACCTTGCTAACACAGGCTCTTATCTCCCAACTTTCATCCCGAGTTCACAAGGAGGACCCCACTATCTGGTTTAATCACTTAGTGAGAGATGTAAGCTTCGAAGAAGTTGTTTAAGAGGGTTTTACTTAAGTAAGGGATCGAAAATGAACCAGGGAAAGAAAAAATTTGATGCCCCACCCGTAGAAAGGATATTTAGGGTTTGGGTGTGTTAAAGAGTGACATTCATATTGCAAAGAAATCAACCTTCCATTCAAATACTAAGCATATACAGCTCAGGTACCATTTCATATGATCTGTCTTGGAATATGGACATTTGAAGTTGGAAAAGATACACACTAGCTAGAATCCTTTAGACGTGTTAACAAAGGGAGTAACCAGAGATAAATTGAGTTCCTGCTCAATTTTAGTTGGTATTCAAGCATGAAGGTGAAGATGAGAAATTTTCCAGGTCCAAGAAGCATCATAATCCAGTAGATACAACAACGATGGAGTTGTTGAGATCGGTCTCCAAGTGGGAGGTTGTTGGTTGTGGAACTTGATTATCTTTCTGATTCAAAGGCCTTTATTTTTATCCGTGTTTAAGAATTTACACCCGGGAAGAATGTACACTCCTCCATGCGGGGGAGTGCAGGGGGGGATTTCCCCTCCTACAGGGTTTGGGGGCAAGCGATCCCCCGAAAGAAAAATTTCCTTGTAAATGTATATTATAATTTCATAGTAAATCTAGACCGTTCATTATAAGGTCGCAAATCTAATGGTAGAAGTTACGTTAGGGTTTTTCTCCCTAGAAGGAAACCTTCTTTTATGAGGGAAATGTATTGTGGCTATGTATCATTGTGAATATTGTATTTTGAGTGAGGAGGTTGTGAGAGAAATAAGAGGAAGTTACAATGGGTGTGTTGTAGGTTGTATCCCTCATTTGTTGGATAATAATAAAGGAAGGATCTGGAAATTTCTCTGGTGGATGTATCTCACACTAGGTGAACCACATATATCTGTGTCTCTATTGTATTGTGTATCTTTTGTGTTTGGTTTCCACATTTTTTTTATTTTATCCTCTGCGATCTTGTTTTTCTAACAAAAACATGCTAAGTATAATAAATGATTTAATGTGTATAACTGTTGAGAACAAAGATGTAACGAAGTTAATTGAAGGTGCAGTCTGAATTAAGTAGTTTGGTGGAGCTTTTCTTCCAAACGAATGATTGCAATGTTGCACGATGACTGGGAGCATTGGGTGATTTCTTCACCCAACCATAGATTCTCCATTCACGTGACACAATCCCTACTTGCATACCACATGACCTAACAATATCCCAAACAGTGTGCAAAAAATATATTTCTTCAAATTTAATGAAATATGGTATTATCTACATCTATCAAGCATCAACCTTAGAGTTTCTATGCGATATTTCAATATGCTAAAGACAGTCCAATCATCTAAGTACACTTCAAGAAACTTATGAATAAACTCCTTAAAGGTTGCAAAAACTACTCTAGAAGACATAGCAGGGGCATTCTTTAACCCAAATGACATTAATGTGTACCGGTAGCTTCCCCATTATGTCACAAATGGCATCTTATGTTTGTCCTCTAGCGCAATATTTATCTGATGGTATCCTGAAAATCCATCAGTGAACGAGTAGGCCTCCTTCCCTCCTACGTTTTCTAATACTTCATATATAAAGGGGGTTAGAAATGAATCATGCAAACAGACATCATTCAACTTCCTTAGGTCTACACAAATTATAATACCACATGTTTTCTTATCTTGAACCACCATTGGACTTATACATTCAGACTCTGTGACATTTTCAATTATACCAGCTTCTATCATTCTATCAAGATTTACTTTCACTTTTTCCTTATACTTCGGATTAATCTATCTGTAATGTCTTTGTCTTACTGGCTTACAATCTGGTTTTAATGGGATCTTCATCTCACCTAATTCTCCAGTTATTCCCTTCTCTGAAAAGGTTGTCGAAAAGATATGTTAATACTTGCATAATAGGTCTACAATCTTTTCCATAGTCTCATAGTTCCAATAATCGACAATGTTTGCAAACTTTGATTTCTCCTTTGTTCCAATGTTCACTTTGCTCACTCTTAAGGTCTTCGCATATGTGTTGAATTCAATTGTTGTACCTACTATATCGCACTCCCCTTCAGTATCTGGTACATGTACATTTCTTAGGTCTCCTCCTTATTGGTCTTCCTCGGTAACATTATAACATTCTAATAGTTCATGGACTATCACAGAATCTCTGTGCACACTACATGTAGGTACTATTTCTACTTGACATTCTTCCATTAAAAAGTTACCTCTAATGACTTGTAAATATGCATCTACTAAAGGTGACTCAACTTCAAAATTAAATGTTACCTTAAATTTTTGGGTGAGCTCTTCCCAGTCTGATGTCCCTCAACGCACTTCTATCTCTAAATACCAATTCTTGGGAACTATCTCCAGCGTATGTATGAACATGTGCATCTATTCCTGCTTTGGCACTTGCCTCCAAGTTATAATACATCATGCAACATGATCCTTTGGATCACTCATACCCTTATACTTGTGAATAATGTCTTATGTTCCAAACTTGATCTGCATCAGACGTTTACAATGTTTCCAATCCTCTATCCCTTCCTTGTGGGTTTCCCACCATCTTTCTAGAGTTTCTCTCAGTGTAATATCTAATGCTAACAACCTTTGTTGTTCAAATATCTACAACTCAAATTCATTGAAAAAAGAACTTACCTCAATTTTTCCCTCAAACTTTGGCGTATCACGTACCTTTTTTTTTATCCAGCACAAAGAGTGAGTAATGCAAGCACACCTTCTAGTTCACACTTCATGCAATTGGTGTTTCCAATGTTCAAGTCCTTTCTCTGAGTCTGATGTGCAACAAATTATGCTTCTCCAACTAAACACACCATCTGCAGTGGGATTGACGTAGTCATCCATATTCTTTGTCATATTATATAATTTATCAATTTCCTTTCTCATGGGCTCCACATATCTTCTTTCCTCTATAGGGTCTAATGGTGCAGTGACCTTTAAGCCTCCTTAAAAAATCATTTCTCTTTTCTTCAAGTTAATAATCTCTTGATTGTCGAAGGCCCAATCTAGTCCAAGCAAAGCAAGATACAGTCGACTGTTATCCATGATCTCAATAAACTAAAAGTCAGCTACAATTTTCACTCCATCTATCTTTACAGCTACTCCTACCAATATCCTGACTGGAATTATCTTATGTTGGTTAGCCAACCTCAACTGAACAGTTGACCAAACTAGATTTGGTTTCCCCATCATCTCTCATGTTTGTCTTGGAAGAACATTGAAATCTGATCCTAAATATAAGATGAGATTCTCCATGTCATATTCTTCTATCTACGCGCTTAATATAAACTCTTTGTTTTCTCACTACTTTTTGCGTTGTAGGTACTTCTTTGTCTTGTGTACACTAATCAATCATTCTACGCAATGCATTTAGTTTTGTTTCATTCTACATCAACTCTAAACAACTCTTTAGAAATTATTTCAAAGTATTTACCTTTTCGACTGGCCTTTTTGGAATAGTGCGATCATAAATTGATGGCATATCCTATACTGGTGGTGTCTTTGATGTTGATGCTATCCATTCTAGTCCTAGTATCTCCTTCCTTGCTTGCTGATAGGTCTCATTTTATTTCTGTGGATTGAATGTCGGCATGGGCTCAGTTGCTTTCCTTATCAATTTTTCAAATCCCTTTCCCTTCTTCATCACATCTGGCCCGGTTCTCATTCCATCATGTGTAACAGTTGCTAATCTAGGTTGATCATTAGGTTCTTTAGTGGCTATCATCTGCAGGTTCTGGTTTTGATTCTGAAGCTGGCTCTAACGTTGGTTTTGGTTCCCTCTTACCTACCACTTCTTTATCAGTTAAGGAAAACCTTTTATCGCATGATCCAATACTCTGCAATACGTGCACATCATGCAAGGATTCGGGAAATATCTCGCTAAATGTCCCAGTTGATTATAGTTATAACAAATTATTGGTCCTCTGCCTCCTCGACCAAATCCTCCATGTCCTTGAACTATGTCAAATCCTCAATTTCCACCCTATTTAAAGCCTCGTTGAGTGTTATACTGTGGAACTCCTCCTTCTGTTGAGACATTTTATTCTTGAATTATGTATGCATATGAATTACGCTCTCTCATTAAGTCGAATGCGCGAAAGTCTTTCTCATCGTCTCCTACCTACTGTTATGAATATTTGTAGGCAACAACCTACTGGAGACACCAATCCCCACTAGTAAAAATTCTGGTAGGAACCAACCTTAGCAAGAGACACCAGTCTAAAATATTTTTGTGTGTTGCACCAACCTTCATTGAGTCTTATGTCCCTCAACACACTTCTATCTCTAAATACCAGTTCTTGGGAACTATCTCCAGCGTATGTATGAACATGTGCATCCATTCCTGCTTCGTCACTTTCCTCCAAGTTATAATACATCGTGCAACATGATACTTTGGATCACTCATCGCCTTATACTTGTGAATAATGTCTTATGTTCCAAACCTGATCTTCATCAAAAGTTTACAATGTTTCCAATCATCTATCCCTTCCTTGTGGGTTTCCCACCATCTTGCTGGAGTTTCTCTCAGTGCAATATCTAATGCTAACAACCTTTGTTGTTCGAGTATTTGTAGCTCAAATTCATTGAAAAAAGAACTTACCTCAATTTTTCCCTCAAACTTTGGCATATCACGTACCTTTTTTTTTATCCATCACAAAGAGCGAGTAATGTGAGCACACCTTCTGGTTCACACTTCATGTAATTGGTGTTTCCAGTGTTCAATTCCTTTCTCTGAGTCTAACATGAAACAACTTATGCTTCTCCAACTAAACACACCATCTGCAGTGGGATTGACGTAGTCATCCATATGCTTTTTCATATTATATAATTTATCAATTTCCTTTCTCATGGGCTCCACATATCTTCTTTCCTCCATAGGGTCTAATGGCACAGTGAGCTTTAAGCCTCCTTCAAAAATCATCTCTCTTTTCTTCAAGTTAATAATCTCTTGATTGTTGAAGGCCCAATCTAGTCCAATTAAAGCAGGATACGGCTGACTGTTATCCATGATCTCAATAAACTAAAAGTCAGCTACAATTTGCACTCCATCTATCTTAACAGCTACTCCTACCAATCTCCTGACTGGCATTATCTTATGTTGGTTAGCCAAACTCAACTGAACAGTTGACCAAACTAGATTTGGTTTCCCCATCATCTCTCATGTATGTCTTGAAAGAACATTGAAATCTAATCCTAAATATAAGATGAGATTGTCCATGTCATATTCTTCTATCTATGCGCTTAATCTAAACTCTTTGTTTGCTCACTACTTTTTGCGTTGTAGGTACTTCTTTATCTTGTGTACACTGATCAATCATTCTACGTAGTGCATTTAGTGTTGTTTCATTCTACATCAACTCTAAACAACTCTTTATAAATTATTTCAAAGTATTTACCTTTTTGATTGGCCTTTGTGGAATAGTGCGATCATAAACTGATGACATATCCTATACTGGTGGTGTCTTTCATGTTGATGCTATCCAGTCTGGTCCTAGTATCTCCTTCCTTGCTTGCAGATAGGTCTCATTTTATTTCTATGGATTGAATGTTGGCATGGGCTCAGTTGATTTCCTTATCATTTTTTCAAATCCCTTTCCCTTCTTCGTCGCATCTGGCCCGATTCTTGTTCCGCCGTGTGTAACAATTGCTACTCTAGGTTGATCGTTAGGTTCTTCAATGGTTATCATTTGCAGGTTCTGGTTTTGATTCTGAAGTTGTCTCTGACATTGGTTCTAGTTCCCTCTTACCTACCACTTTTTTATCAGTTAAGGAAAACCTTTTATCACATGATCAAATACTTTGCAATACGTACACATCATGCAAGGATTCAGGAAATCTCTCGCTAAATGTCCCAGTTGATTGTAGTTATAACAAATTATCATTCCTCTGCCTCCTTGACCAAATCCTCCATGTCCTCAAACTATGTCAAATCCTCAATGTTCACCCTATTTAAATCCTCATTGAGTGTTATATTGTGGAACTCCTCCTTCTACTAGGACATTTTCTTCTTGAATTATGTATGCATCTGAATTATGCTCTCTCATTAAGTCGAATGCACGATAGTCTTTCTCATCGTCTCCTACTGATTTGAAAAAATTACAGAATAACTTCCTGGATGTACTCTGGTACTTCTGTAGTAAGGGACAAGTAGTCAGATTATGTCCCTATGTCTTCCATATCTCACAATACCCTAATCCTCCTTCCAATGGGTGTGGTGCTCTTATGGCCATATATTAGGCGAATGTTGGACATTCTTCCTTTCGATGGCCTTCTTTCTTACATGTTATACACCAAATATGTTCTCACTTTTTCTTTTCCTTCATTATCTTGAATAATTGAATTCGCAGCACAACCAACTGTGATTATACTTGTGCCATACCTATGCCATCTTCTATAGGAGATGCTTCGAATTTCATCATGATTTCCAACGCTTCTAGTGGCGATATGACCTTCTGCTATGTTAACGAACAATGAGTGTGCGTAAATAGACCTGTAATAAACCATTCTAGATGTTTCTCATCAGAAATCTGAAAGGTTAATCAACCCATCACATCTTTAAATATTTGGTCGTAATCTCGCACTATCTCATTCTACACTTGCTTAATCTCTTTCAACTCTGTAATATATTGTGATTCAGATTTCAACTTTCAAAATTCCTTCAATAACGCTTGTCCAATATCTGCCAAAGTTCTTAATTTTCTGATTGGTGTAGTTGTTTGATACTTCATATACCATAGCATTGCATGACCTTTGAACGTCGTGGCCAACTGCACAATCTTTGTCTCCTTATCCTGGACATTCTTCGCAATCCATATCGTGTTGCATACAAACAAGTGTTGCTCAGGGTCCTCCAACCCCGCTCCATAAAACTCAAGTATTCTTAGTGTATGATCTATCCCTACCATTGTACTCAATGTTGTACTTTCCCTTGGTGATGTTGAATGACTCCGGTTCACTGGGATACTTCCATTATTCTGACTATTGCTTTGACTTCCTCCACTCACTATAATTTCTCTTGAACAAGTCTCAGTTCTTGCTTCAATTCTCAGTGATGCACACGGGTCATGGGTTCAACGCAAATTCAGATCTGAGATGGACTTCCTTCTTCTACTGGAAATTACTAAGAATCCCTTTCTTTCCTTTTCATTTCTTTGTACGGTGTGATCTGAAGTATTCTGCAAGGGCCACTTTCCTCGAATTCTTTGTGTTGCTCTTATTTCCTAGCCAAAGTCTCCTTCTTACTATATCTAAACCTTTTCCCACGGTGCAATACTCCAATCTATCCATCTGAGTCAGTATCATATTATCTCAGCCTTCCCACTCTCATACCATCCTCAAGTCATCCCCCGGTCCCCTATGTGCGTGAAGGCACCGAGCAATCAGACTCCATATTCATAACATTCTTTTCGCACAACAACATTTTTATCCAAGTAGACAATGCACTCAAATATCTTTCGCATGGACCCTTGAAAAAGTCCCTCTATACCACACTATAAGACTGGGTACAATCTACTGCAAACTCTGTAATATAACCCCAATATACTATTCAACCAAAAATCAACCGCGCGAGAAACCGTATTACTTATTGTATTGAGTTTTCTAATCAATTCATGAGTCCAGTTTCAGCTTCATCTCTATATCTCCCAACGTTCTCCACTAGCCTTTCTAACCATTTAGTCAAAATTATATGAACAATACATTTATCATATATCATCATTGCACCATAACATTAAACATCATAGAATGAAAAGACAACACATCACAACACACAAGTTTAACTTGGTTCACCCAACTTGGGCTACATCCACAACGACTGGATTCTTTTATTAGTCATTGATAATTCCCTTACAGCTACACACTGCACTACAAAATATGAAAAATTAACATTACCCAAACCTACCTAGTCGTTATGCTGCAGTGAGAGCTTCACTCCTCAGTCATACCTCAAATTTCTTCCTTCGCTTGACTCAACTTACCCAACAAACATTAAGAACTTTTCATCTATCAAACAACACATCTACCCAAAAACCCTTTACATATTTAGACATCAGAATAGGGCTAATCCCGTTACAAAGTGGACAAAATGTCCCCAAAATGTTAAAGGTCTATAATTGTTTTCTACATTTTGCACACTGCTTTGTCGTGCATCCTTCTATTGCACGCTTTGACTCCTTAAATTATGCTCTCATCGCACGCTCTGGTCCATCTTCTAAATTCCTTTTATTCTTTGACTTATATGGCACATATCCCAAAAATTAATCAAAATTCATATCCAATAGGCCCCCAACACTCACATGTGGCTTGTCCCGAGCCACTCAAGCCTTCTTCCAGTGCACCATGAGAAAAAAATCACATATGAGATCTATTAACTGCAGAACATAGAACACAATATTTGCGTGGAAACCCTTTCAGGAGAAAACCACAAAAAATATCTTTCTAATTATTTGTAGGCACCAACCTACTGTTATGAATATTTGTAGGCAACAACCTACTGGAGACACCAATCCCCACTAGTAAAAATTCTGGTAGGAACCAACCCACTCCTACAGATCTTCATAGACACCAATCTATTGAAGACACCAATACCCACCACTAAGCACTAACTTAGCAAGAGACACCAGTCTAATATATTTGTGTGTGTTGCACCAACCTTCATTGAGTCTTATTGCTACTTCTTCCTTCACCAAGTCTATTCACTACTTATGCCTTTACCAGGTTTGACCAAAATTTGAATTTCCAAATGGTAACGTTCTCAAAGCTATTTATTTTGGGCCTCTTCCTAAGAATGAAATTGTATAGCATGGAATGTATCCAATTTTGTAAATATAATTCTGAAACTGTTATCTAAGGTACTTATGTATGTCTCATATGCTCTCTGAAATTTTCACAATCTGAAGAGTCCGAGAAAAGAATTTGTAGTGAAAATTCCAAGCTGACTTGTTTGAAACTAATCTCGGGTCCATTCAAGAACCCTAACTTCCACAAAGAACATATGAGAAATTACAGTGAACCAACATATAAAAATTTTACCACATGTAGACCAATATCTCTCCTCTATCTCTACAAAATTTCAAGGTCTGGAACATCCTAGAAAATAATTTATAGCAAAAGTGCCAAGATGACTTGTTTGAAATGGATTTCAAGATCATTCAGGAACCCTAACTTCCATAGGGAATATATTCGAAATTATAGTGAACTAGCATCTTAAATTGCTACCACATGTACACCAATATCTCTCCTTTATCTCTAGAATTTTTCATGCTGACCTGTTTGAAACTGATTTGAGGAGCATTTAGGATCCCTAACTTCCACGAGGAATATCTCTGAAAGTATAGCGAACCAGCATATAAAATTTGTACCACATGTACACCAGTATCTCTCCTTTGTCACTAACAAGGTCTAAAACATCCTAGTAAATAAGTTATAGAAAAAGTTCCAAGCTGGCATGTTTGAAACTAATTTTAGGAGCATTTAGGAACCCTAACTTCCATAGGAAATATCTTTGAAAGTATAGTGAACCATAATCTAAAATTTGTACCACATGTACACCAATATATCTCCTCTATCTCTTCCAAATTTCAAGGTTTGAAACATCCCATAAAAAAAATTATCACAAAAATTCCAAGATGAGCTCAAACTAATTTAGTAATTCAATCTTTGCTAATCCATTTTTCAAACACACACTTTTTCTCAATGATTTCTCTTTTTATACTTTTTCATAACCCTTAATGAAGGTACATGTCCCTTAATTAAATAATTAATTCCCAATACCATGGGGAAATACCTCAAATACCACAGGAAAATACCCCAAAATATGGGCAAATACCCCAAACCCATGGGTTTGAAACCACCATTTCACTTTTTACTTTTTCACATGTAACATTTTTTTAATATATGTGTGTGTGTGTGTGTGTGTGTGTGTGTGTGTGTTGGGAATGTTGTGTGTATTTTAATGCCATGATTTGACATTAATGACATCATTAATCCTTTGACATCAATGACAATAATCCCAACAATATCCCCCATTGTCATTGATGACAATCCTACAATGAAACACATAGTCCACCATGCATAGAAATAATTCTCCCCTTTTGACATCAATGGAAAAGGTATGCTCCTCCTGAGCTTGTGCTTCTCCTTAATCACTGAGTGATGAGATGGATATTACTCCCAATTTCTACCCGAGATATTCAAATGTCTCTTTGGGAAGGGGTTTTGTGAAAATATTCACAATATGTTCTTTGGTGACAATACATTCCAACTTGACATTTTGTTCTATTACTTGTTCTCTTAAGAAGTGATACTTTATTGGAATATGCTTTGTTTTTTAGTGCATAACATGATTCTTTGAAATATTTATTGCACTTTTGTTGTCGCAAATTATTGAGATTGGGTGATCATATTCTACCTTAATTTATTTCAAAGTCTATTTCATCCAAAGAACTCATGTGCGACATGTTTTTGTTACTATCTACTCTACCTATGTTGTGGATAGAGAAATTGAAGATTGTTTCTTGCTCAACCAGGACACTAGATTGTTTCCCAGAAAGAATGCTCCTCCACTTGTACTTTTTCTATCATTAGCATTTCCTTCCCAATACGCATTTGTATATGTTTTTAAGGCATGATTTTTTTTTTCATTTGATCTTCCATTTCCCTTTTAATGTATTCTTAAGAATGTGTTAAATACACTTGCTTTAACATACTACCACTCATTTCATCAACTTGGTTCTTTACTTGGGTTAACCTGTTTTCAATATATATATATATATATATATATATA